>LPNX010815388.1:80624-139945 GCA_001517045.1 Pseudotsuga menziesii | reverse complement strand
AACCCTTGGGGTGGGATTTGATCCACATATGCATTCATAGGTCATGATATTATTTAATATAATCTCTTTTGGTGCAACCACATGTTAAACCACTACCACTAGGTGATATGGTGGCTCGATGAAAATACCTCATGAGAATTGAACATTTCCTAATGCTGAAAAAATCTATTCTAATCACCATTGGATACAACCCATTTGGGATCAAATTTAAAGGACGAGATGTGGGATTTGGTCCAATTATGTGTACAAGGGTAACCAAATCATTTAATACAAATTATTTAAGTGCAACTATGCATTCAAACACTACCTAAAGGTGAATCTATAACTATGGGAAAAATCCTCATGAGAATTTATCCTTGCACATTGGTGAAAGACTAATCATTGGTCACGAATGGATCCAACCCCTTTAGGGTCAAATTTGAAGGACAGGGGGGTTGGATTTTTTTCAGTTATGTGTGCATGGTTTACAGGAACATTTTACATAATTCCCTTGGCTTCTATTAAGCACTTGGCCATTATCTCGAGGCAACCTCATGGCTATAGGAAACGTCCTCACAATAATTGAACCTTGCCCAATGGTGAAAAACTTCTTAGTCCACAATATTAGAGCCAATTTTTTTTGGTACCTTGTATATATAAATTTATCTACACCCGTGTGAAAATATATTCACTCCAAGTATCTTTATATCTTACCCCTTTTGGCATGGATCAACAGATGAGATGCAATTAGCCTCATATGGAAGCTTTGCAACTTAGGGACATCATTGGATCAAATCCACCTACTTGCTTCATTTAATAGTTTAGACTTATAAACGATTGACAATGATGACACCCCATTTTTCTTTGTGGTTACCCANCTCTAGGCACATTACAAGTGACTTGGATTAAACAAATGGTTTTCCAATACATACTATAGATCAACAAAAGCTAAAGTTTCTAGTTATGCCGACCATAATAACTTACAAATAACAACCCAGACCTTTGCATACAACACTTACAAAAATAAATGGTACCTAGTATCCTCAATATATTCTCCAAAACTTCAAACTACCATAAAGAAACAAGTACAAAATTGAGATTATCATCAAAACATGAATATAAACTAGACTGTCTACTACTGCTTAGTGGGAATTCCATCGATAATCTCCAACAGAATTTGAATGGTCGCCATTGTTAATCTAAATTTTCATAAATCATCGGGAATGGCTTGATATCCTGATACACATGAGTAAAATAGATATTATCAAAGTGTAGTGTGCTTGCCTGAAGTTGAACGAAAAACAAGAGTAGTATAGCATTCTACACATCAAGTTGTTTATTCATCCACTTGATGAACAAAATGGAATCCCCATAGACCCGGAGTTGATGTATTCCTCTATGTGTAATTGTCTTCATTAAACATTCTATTGCTATAAATTCACCATAGTTATTAGTACATCTTCCCATGTTTTTGTGTTGTTGTGTTTTGGAATCAACTGTGTTGAATTTTAGTAGTCCTGCATTTCGAATGGACACTCCACCCATATTCATGGGTCTGTCCATAGCTCATTTCAAGATATATAAGAGAAAGGATTCATATTATGTGGATAGAGTATGTGAAAAATAGTTGTTAGAGATTAGTTAGAAAAATAATAAATTATAGTAAAGATGAGAGTGGTTGGTTATGAAAGAGAAAATAAAACGAGATAAAAAAACATAAATAGAGTATGGGAGGAAAAGCCATTATGGATTAGTTAGAAAAAAATAAAAAATAAATGAATAAGGATAGGGATGAGAGTGGTTGGTGGTGAACACTAAAATTAAATAATGATAAAAAGTACACTTGAGAAAGGGTTTAACAAAAGAATGATTGATAATAGTTTTTCCATGAAAAAATATTTGTATTCAATATTTCAAGAAGAAAACAAAATACAAATATGTGATCATTTCATCTCAATTTTTGTACTAATATTGTTCTTCCCCATTGACCAACCACCTTTCACTAAGGTAAACAAGACTAATTGTCAAAAAGACTTTCCTCAACATACAATCTTTTACTTTCAATTGGTAGCAAGACAGTCTAAATCTTAAATCTAAAACAAAAAAATATGACAATCTTTCATAAAAAAACAAACCTTTGGACAATTTCTTGAGGAAGATTGTCCTTGAATTCATGTTCAAGCAATAATACTTCTTACAAAGCTAAATATTCCTTAGAAAACGATTAACTTTATGATTGAATTACCTGTATGTATGAGTAAAGGATATTTTCTCAAAAATAGATTTTTTTTCCTTCAACTCTTTCCATAATTGGATCGAGAGTTAGATTAGTGATGGCACATCTCCCTATAGCCCAATCCATGAGTCGATTGGAGTATCCAAAAACCTAAAATCTTTTCATATTTCTCTCAACATTCACATATAACAAGATCTATAGAGCAAAACACTTTGCTTTATTGTTTGATCCACCACCTGCTCCATATTTTAGCATAACAAAATGAGATTTTGGAAGGCATGGAATATAAACTTCCCACACTTACAAGGAGACCCTTGGCTAGATCCATACCTTGGTTCTTGCAATTTCCTTGGTCCTTTTTAGAAGTATCCCTTTTACCTTCACTATAAGACAACCTGAGTTAATTCATCAACCTTTCCAGTTGAGCCTCTGTCCCTTTAAAAATTAAACTATTTTTTATTAACCGTAATCCCCATTAAATATACCAAGGTAGAGCTTTGTGCTCAGCTACAGACCTGTCCATAACCCAGTCTTCAAGACACACCAATAAATAATAGTTTTCCCAAGCATGTTGAATATTGAAACTTTGACATACACCTTTCCAAACAAATTTTGTAAAAGGACAAGCAACTAAGAGATGATCAATAGTCTCATTGTTACTTCGACACAAAGAATCAAAATTTGATGAAGATGGAATATATTTAGTCTGTAAAGTGCATAAGAACAATTTTAGGGATTTATAATCTAAATCGGTTCTTAATAGTAAGAATATTATACAAATAAATTATTCTCCTCTTTTTCAACTGTGTCCTAACCTTATAGGAACTTCATTTCCAAAGGAAATTGTAACTTGTATTTTTTTTATTATCTTGCCAATCGAGTAGGACTGTCTCTACTATATATTTGGCTAATACCAATCTCCTTTCTCTTGATGACCATTTATTGCACATGGAATTGATTCTCTTATAAATCTTGGCCAATAAATTATTGTCCCTCTTATGATGATCGTTTGGATTGAGAATAAAACCAAGATACTTGATTCATTCCTATAAATCTAGAATCCTATAAGGAAATACATTATTCAGGGTACGATACACCCCCTCTTCAAGGTTGTTAAAAAATACAATAGACTTACAAATATCGTTTGGTTTGGGAATAAAACCAAGATACTTGATTCCTTCCTAGAAATCTAGAATCCTATAAGGAAATACATTATTCAGGGTACGATACACCCCGTCTTCAAGGTTGTTAAAAACTACAATAGATTTATGATAATTTATGTTGGAATATAATCCATTAGGATTATACGTTATTGTAAATATTAGGAATATGAAGAGACTCTCGGATGTGTGATCCCAAGAGTCATCGTAGATGTATAAATAAAGGCATTCTATGGAGAAATAATAAGAATTCAGGAGCTATTCCACCTGACAGTGGTATCAGAGCTCCATAACTCCTGCCTGCATGCCTGCCAGTCTGCCTGCCATTCTCCTGCTTTCAATCTTCCAGACTCACTTCCATTGAAGAGGCTTGCCGGCTCAGCTCTGGCATATGTCCTCTGCGTCCTCTTGCCAGCAGACGTTTCAAGAATTTCTACCCGCAGTCTAGAATTTTCCAGTCTAGCATATTCTCTGAGTGCATATTATTACTTGCATGCCATTCAAATAGCTCATTTCATCGACTAAACCCTAATTTTTGTCCATGCATTTCCTCTACGTGTTGTACCTGCTATTTTCTGTGTTGGAGTCTGCCTATTATCTATATGTGTTCTGCACCTTAATCTTCTTTCCACCAGCGTGAAGTGTGAGACTCCCATTGTGGAGACTATTGTGACCTAGTGTGCTTGAAGGAGCGGTTGTTGTGTTGAGTAGTAAAGTTGACTAGAGCTACTATATCTGCTTGAAGGCACTCTTTTGATGCTGCATTGAAGAAGCTTCCGTTCTCTGCCTACGTTGGTGACTTTGGTTTGGTCCCGTTTTGCCTGCGCATTCTCCTACGGTGTTTCTCTGCTTGGTGACTACTACTGCGTTGGTTGCTGATGCCTACATGTGGCTGCTATGAGTTGTTGGAAAGAGAGATTGTATAGTTGGAACTTGGAAGAGTCATGCCTTTTCTCAAGCTACATGAAGCTTGAAGAAGTTGTGAAAACTCAGTGCGTGGAGGTAACAATGTTGCTACTCTAATTGTTTGTGACCGTTGGGCTACACAAAACCTATTTTTTTGACCTAAGTCTATGCATTAGAGATTAAGTGGGAATTCGACAAATATTTTCATGTATTTGAAGAATGTATGATACGACATGTTGTATGAGTTATGCATATGGAGAAATAATGTATGCTGCGAGACTGATGTATTGAAGTAGTGATATTGAAGAATATAAGTCTTTGTGAAGAATTTTATTTTCTTCAAATTGAAGCTGCATTTTGAATATGAAGTTGTGACCATACCTTCCGTATAAAAAGAGTGCTGTGATTTCTTTGCTATGTATTTGATGAGCTTGTGACTGATAGTTGATACGATGGAGAAGAAGTGCATGTTGCGCTTCTCTTTTCTGAAGCGATTCTCTTCCTTGTGAACTGCTACAAAGTGAAACTATGACTACATTGCCAGAGAAGATTGTTGGTGTACGTCTGTATTTTGAAGAGTGTTGCAGCGTTGAAAAGAAGGCTGCGTTCTAATCTCTTGAAGAAAGCCTGCTTTTCTTTGACTTGCGACCTGCTCCTTTGCGTTGGTGAGAGATTGTTTTCTACTAGTTTGAAAGCCATTGAAAGCATATTTAAAGTTGGTATTGTAGGCTTGAGAGGATTAAGTTTGTATGACAATAGCAGAGACATTGACATTGTTGTAAAGCTTGAGGAAGGTGGTAGAGACTTAGACCTGCACCTTTACTCTTTCTTATTTTTCTCCTATTGTTTTAGTTGCAAGATTCAATCACAGAAGATGTAATCTATAGCATCTGTAGTTGGTGCCACTCTCACTGGCAAAGAAACTTATCCAGAATGGTGGAGGAAGATCAAATCTGCCTTCATCTACAATGACCTTTGGGACGGTATTTGCGAAGGCACCACAATAGAGACAGAAGCTGGAGGGCGCATAACCAGAGACCCAGGACCTCTAGAATCCGAGAAAGAGAAGGCCATTTGGAAAACAAAAGACAAGAAATCTTTAGCGGTAATCACTGCCACAGTCAGTGAAGAGATGAGCCAGCACATATTGCCTGCAAAGTCATGTTTTAAAGCACTAAAAACGTTAAAAGATCTGTATGATTCACACTCTGAAATGGAAGTTATTCAACTAATGCTAAAACTATTTAGTTTAGAAGTAAAAGACAATGATCCCATGTTACTTGCCTATGAAATCAAAGCTATCATGCACAAGATTCAAGCCACTAGTATGAAACCAGATCTTCCCCTTGCAGCATTTGTAAAATCTTTGTATCCTTCTCACTCCAACTATCTTGAGTCGTTGCAATCAAGTGACAAGTTCAAATCACTGACATTTGACACCCTGGTAGAGAAGATAGCTGACACAGAAAGCTTTTGGTAAGAAGACAACTGAGCATTCTGGAGAATCACTTTGCTTTGCTCAAAAGGCAAAGAACCACACCAAAGACCAATCCAAAGATCATCCCAAAGGAGAAAGCAGCAAGAGAGGCAGAGGAAGAAGAAACTTCAGAGGTAGAGGAGGCAGAAACAACTCCAGCCAAAGATTAGATTTGAAGTGCAAGCATTGTGGAAAGATTGGACACACAGCAGATCAGTGTTGGGCTTCGTGGGACTCCATCAAAGACAGACATAACCATAAGAAATATGACAATAAGAACCAAGATGCTAGTAAATCTTCAGATTCTGCTCATTGTACTATTGCACATTGTAATCTTGGTATTAATGAAATGACTTCACTTTCATCTTACACAGAATGTTGGCTACTTGATACTGGTGCAACATCACACATGACTTTTAGAAAAGACCGTTTTGAAGAACTTAATGAAACAATAAATGGCATAGTTTACTTTGCAGATAAGTCAAGTCTTAAACCAAAGGGAATGGGCACCATTTGGCTAAAGATGCCTGGATTCCCTGATTTCTTATTGAAGAATGTTCTTTATCTTCCAGAGTTGCAGAGAATCCTGCTGTCCTTGGTGCAGATTCGACAGCAAGGCCATTCCATCCACATGTTTGATGGAATTGTAGAAATAAGAAAGTCCTCTGACAACCAAGTCATCATGACTGGATACGAAGATGGGAAGCTGCTGAAGCTAAAGGGTTCATCTGCAAAGGTTCAGAACTATGCCTACCTCTCTCAGCATGGAGAAGGTAATTTGTCATCAAGTTTATTGTGGCATGCAAGATTTGGTCATCTGAATTATAGCAGTCTTCGTTTGTTGAGAAAGAATGGGGGATTTGGTTTGCCCACCATTCCCTAAGAGAAGAGAAAATGTGATGCATGTATATTAGGGAAACACAGTAAGCTGCCATTCCATGAATCTAATTTCAGAGCAAGTAGGAAATTAGAATTAGTGCATCTCCCTTCAGTCAGGCATCTCAGAGTTTTTGGTTCCACCTGTTATTCCTTGATTCCAAAGGAGCAAAGAAACAAGCCTGGTGCTCGAAGTAGAAAATGCATTTTCCTGGGGTACGAAGAAAACTCCAAGGCATATCGTCTGTATGATGAGGTAAACAAGAAGTTTGTTATTTCCAAATATGTCATTTTTCTTGAGACTAATAAAAATGACCAGTCCAGTGAGAGACAGCTTGATCGTTTGGAAAAATATCCTCATCCAAAGAAATATTCTGAAAATGAATATGAAATTCCAAACCTTGAAGGGTGGATTCCTATTCTAGATCAAACTTTGGAATTTCCATATGAAGCACCAACTCCCCCGCATGAAGAAGTTCCTGCTACTTCACCTAAACAAGAGATTCAACTGGATGATGTGATTGAGAGACTTGGAAGACTCAACCTTGAAGGAAATGAAGCACCACCAGCTGATCAACCAGGACCATCACAGAATATTCCTAAATGGGCCACAAAGACACTTGAAAGTGTCCATCTGGATGAAGTTGGAAAGACGGGAATGAGAAGTTCAAAAAGACATGAAGATGGAGGAGAAGCAGATAATTCAGGTGATGACATGGATGTATCATTTGATTGTGAATTTAATTTATCTACTAAATTTGAACCAACTTCCTTTGAAGAAGCTTCTACTCGAGTTGAGTGGAAAGAAGCTATGCAGAATGAGTATGATGCACTCATGAAGAATGGAACTTGGAAGCTGGTTGACCCTCCAGTTGGAACCAAACCAATTGGCTGCAAGTGGGTGTACAAGAACAAATACAGATCAGATGGCTCACTTGACAAGCACAAAGCGAGGCTTGTAGCAAAAGGCTATGCACAGAAGGAAGGAATTGACTATGAATAAATGTTTTCTCCTACAGCAAAATGGGATACCATCCGTACCTTATTCTCTTTAGCTGCTCAGAATGGGTGGAAAGTTCATCAGATGGATGTGAAGACTACTTTCTTGAATGGAGACTTGAAAGAGAATGTCTTCATGTCTCAGCCAGAAGCCTTTGTTGTGAAAGGAAAAGAACAAAAGGTATGCAATCTTGTCAAATCCTTGTATGGCCTAAAATAAGCACCTCACGCATGGTATGAAAAATTAACCGAGCATCTTTTGAAGTTAAATTTCGAACATTTTGATCTTGATGATGCAACACTGTTTATAAAGAAAGTCGGAAGATCTGTTGTGTATCTTGTGGTGTACGTAGATGATCTTTTGATGACAGGGAACAATGAGAGCTATATAACATCCATAAAGAAAGATTTGAAAAAGATCTTTGAAATGACAGATATGGGACATCTCCACTATTACTTAGGAATTGAAGTCACTCAACATCCTAAGTACATATTCCTATCTCAGAAAAAATATGTTGGAGAACTACTAGACAAATTTTGCATGACAGAATGCAACCCTATCTCTACTCCAATGGAACAGAAAATGAAGCTCACATCAAGTGAAGGAAAATAATTTGAGGATGCGACCAAGTATCGACAACTTGTAGGAAGACTTATGTACCTTACAACAACTAGACCAGATATTTCTTATGTTGTTGGCATACTTTCAAGGTTCATGCATAAACCTTGTGAAGGACACTGGTCAGCTACAAAAACAGTTCTAAGATACTTGAAGGGGACTCAAGACGTTGCACTCAAGTACTCTAAGGTGGATGACTTCAAACTTATTGGGTACTCAGACTCAGATTTTGATGGCGATAAGGAGACAAGAGTATCAACTTTTTGATACACTATGAGTCTTGGATCAGCAGCTGTCTCATGGAGATCACACAAACAGTCAGTTCCGACAGATTCAACAACAAAAGCAGAATATGTGGCTGCAGCTGAAGCAACGAAAGAAATAGTATGGCTCAGGAAGATACTTGAATATTTGCAAGAAAAACAAGAGAACTCCACTCCATTATTGATCGACAATACTTCTGCAATCAAGCTGGCTAAGAATCCCAGATTCCATGATCGAACCAAATACATCAACACAAAGTATCATTTGATTCGACAGCATGTAGAGGCCAAGACAGTCCATCTTCAACATTGTTCCACAAATGATCAAGTTGTAGACATCTTCACCAAAGCGCTTGGACGAGAAAAGTTTGAAAGATTCAGAAACATGCTCGGACTTACTAACACCCCTTCGGATTAAGGGGGGGGTTGTTGGAATATAATCCATCGGGATTATACGTTATTGTAAATATTAGGAATATGAAGAGACTCTCGGATGTGTGATCCCAAGAGTCATCGTAGATGTATAAATAAAGGCATTCTATAGAGAAATAATAAGAATTCGGGAGTTATTCCACCTGACAATTTATTTCCATTTTAGTTTATTTGGAATATAATTGAAGAATCTTCTTATATTTTTGTCCCTCCACCACAAAGCCATTAGACAATAATAGGAAATCACCCACAAACAAAAATCAATGAAAAAGTCAGTACCTCTAACCTTGATTCCTTGAATAGATGTAATCCTTTTGTATTTTAGAATAGACCTACTCAACCACTAGGAAAAACAAATAAAGGGACCAAGGGAACCCTTGTCATAAGACCTTGCAAGGTTTGAAGAAAGTGGATGTTGTTCCATTGAAAATTTTGAATAAGAAATTGAAGCTACACACCCCATAATCCAATTAACTAATGGAAAATTAAAACCAATATGAATTAATCACATTCTCAAATAGAGCCAAAACATCCTATCATGTGTTTCAGAAAGGTCTAGCTTGATAGTTTTAATAGTATGCAACCCATACCGTGTCCAATATGATACAAAAATTGTCTTTTAGAGATGATGTCATCTGAAAAGTCAACTAGTTGGATGCCATCCTCCATTGCATACAAATGATGAAGACAAACTCTTCATTCAATTTCCAAACCCTAACGTTTCCATCAAAACCTTATCCCTTGTAATGAGCCAATTAGAGACGAGAAGTTTCTCTTTAGTCTTTCATGTCAACTTCAACCCTAGAGAATGTTGTTGAAATACCTTAATGGCATCCATAACAACATTCTGCACAGTGCTTCATTAACATTTCCTCCACTAGTTTATCAAGCTTTGTAAAATATGTGGGTGTTGAGTCATCAAGATGAGTGCAAAAATTAATTTTATAATAGGAACCATAAGCTATAGGATCTTGCAAGCTTGGTAGTGTTAAAATCATATTTGTTTATTTAGCAATTCAATGTTCACTCGAAGTAGGCATTATAAGTTAAGCACCATGTCAAACATGGATACACTGAGAACCCTCGCTACTAAAGGTTGCAAAGAATGACGAAAATAATTGAGTCTAACTTGAGTATATGCCTATCTAGAGGCATTGAGATCTTCTCCTCTGTTGTTTGTTTAGTGGGATACACAAGTATGAGAGATCCAAGCAAGTGGAGAGTCCTTAAGGTGACACCACTGTGTCTGTAGTTTCAAGTCTATAGATTGTGTCCTATGTTCCCTTACCATTCGTGGACACCTTACCTGTGATTATTCTGCACAACTATTGTCTGTGGATTGGTAGCCATAGTTGCTTTTCCTAGGTTCATAATAGGTGAATGCAAGGGGAAAAGTGTTGTGGTACTTGGTGCAACCACATAACATCCGCTCATCTCCCTTGGAGGGAACCTTTTTTCATGAGAGTGCTTGAACCTTGAGTGATTTGGTTGATGCTCAAAATGATTCAAGCAAAACCAGTGAAGGAACGACCTTAGAGGGATGGTCAAGGGGAAGAGGGGAATCAAAACCCAGGTAATTTTTATAGCCCTTGGTGTTTATTTATATGCAAATGTTAGTCGAAAATATATATACAATAAACAACTAAATAAAAATATGAAATAAGTGAAACAAAACTAAATGGCCAAGTATGTAAACATCTAATGAAAATAAATTGAAATTGTTGGTGTGATGACCAAAAAAAAAATTGAACAAAAGTGTTGAACAAACAAAACAAAACTATGTTAATTTTAAGAAATGATTAAATAACTAATTAATATACAAAAAAATTGTTAAGTCAAAGAAAACTTATTGTGAGTAATCCGAAGCGAAAATAACAGTGAGTTAGATTGTTAAGCCTAGTAATATGCACAAAAAATATTACATCAATGTTAGAGTTAGAAAGAAGCAAATGTAAATGTTTTTTTCGCTATGGTGTCGTGCATGTGATGGTTGCAATTGCTACATGAGATATTAATTAATAACTATAAGTGTATACTTAAAATGAATTATTTTATCTTATTAATTTGTGTTACGTTATAGAGCAAGAAAAATTAATGCTAACAGCTCGTTTTCTTTTAAAAAACTAAATGATAAAGTTAATTGTCTACCATATAAAATTTCATCAAACATATACAAGTTAAAAGGATATATACAATCCTTAATATGTAGAGTTTGTTAAAAAAAAAAGCGGAATGCTTCTAAAAATACAAGGACACAAGTATGCCCAATTTTGTTTTGTTGATAATCAAAATTTGACTGTAATTCAGTACAAAACAATTGTAATTGGCCTTGAGGGGTATCTCAATTGATTAGTTTTTTTGAGTCCAAGAATGAAGTAGTCAAGGTTAGACTCCCGACCTAGAGCCGACAGTGTGAGGCCCCTTCGGGTGGGCCCCTTGAGAATTATTACCATGGATGTAGCAAGCCCTCTATCTTTCTGGGTTGTGAACCACATTATATGTATATATGTATGTATATATATATATATAAATTTTTTGCCAAAGGGGTATGTTAGTTAATTGGAGCTTTCGAGTTCAAGACCACAGTAGTCAAGGTTGAAGGTTCAATTCTCTGGGTCCTTCATTGATGGTCTCCTGGACCTAGAGCCAATAGGGTGAGGTCCCTTTGGGTGGGCCCCTTTAGAATTATTACCCTGGATGCAGTGATCCCTTTATCTTCCAAGGCTATGAACCTCATGAAAAAATAACAACCTCAATCGGTTTTAGACCCCTAATGATATGAGGTTTTTGGGACCCTATGTTTCTCTCAACATTCCACAGGATAGTTAAGTGAAACTCGTACATCATGAATGTGCTCACGATCATATTTTCTTGAGGTAAACTACATGCATGAAGTTTTTAACCTTAAAATATACAAAAAAAACACAAATTACATGCATAATAACATAATGTACCTCTAAGAAAAAGATGCTTTGCTTCCACCCTAATGGATGGACCAGCAAGTAGCCTTACCTACCATCAATGCATTGTTGGGATATTGGACCGCTGTGTATGAGCGAAAAAAAGAGAGAGTATGGAACACCACTATACCTGCTCCTTACCTTCGATGTCGCATCCGACTTTCTTGTATTTAAGCATGTTCCAAAGGTATATAAATCATTTCGTCTACCTTGGGAAACTAAAGAATTTTTTAAACATTTACTAATTAGTAATTCGATGGGCGCAAAAAAACATAAAACCCTTGGGTTGGGGTGAAATTTAAGCATTAAAAAGACTCCCCTCAGGGAACGTATCTATGATGATAGCACTATTGGATCTCCCATCCAACAACTTCAACCTCACAACCACACTCCTCGAGGGGGAGTCTCTCTAGTGATTTAGTTTATCCCCTGGGTTAATGGAAACATGTGCGTGCGTATTTTAACTCCATGTGTTGTCAAGAACCATGCAAGGTTTTTATATATTATAGAACCTTCAAAAAAACAACCCCATATTGGCATTTATAGTTATTTTTAATGATTAAACCAACCATCAACGTATTGTTGCACTCATGTCATACAAAACAATAAGCTTCAACTCTACTTATTCCTTCAAGCTACCTTAATATGACCTCAATCTTGGATCAACTTTCAATCCCCATAGAAGCATCTTGACAATCTCCTAAAGCATCAATACAAATTTAAAGGGTATACTTTGTTGCCAGAGATCTTAAAATTTTCCCTCTCAATTTCGGTGCCACTTTTCCTATTAATGAAGCATTGAATATAAGACCATATTTTGGTGTTTATGTTTGGTTTCAAAGCTTTGAGTAATGCCTTTTTCTATCCCAAGGATTTGAATTGTACTTGTAGGTTGTTTTGCAATACTCAACATGCTCTCTGCATGAGAAATAAGGAAAGTATCAACAAGATCCACCATAAGAATAGTCATATTATGACAAATAGCATTCATTCGGCTTCATAAATAATCGAAGAGTTGTGCTATATAATATGAAAAATATATAACTTGGGTACAAAGAGATTTAATGTTCAGTATGCCATGATTAGTGACTTTAGTCCCTATGGATATCACTGCTACCTCTTTTAACTGTAATTCAACCTCCTACATAAGTATCTCTAGGAATTATATATCAGTAGCATTTGTGTGACTACCCATAATATTTACTACTTTTGCATACTATATATTATCCTAGATGATCTTTGGATAATTTCATAAAATGTCATTCATACCACTTTTTTTTAACACAAATGGGTAATTTTATTAAAATAAGGAAGACAGACTATTTTGGCAATAACCAATCAACCTAATTACAAATTTTGAAGAAGCCAGGGGCTTAACATAGCATTATAGAGAGGGAGGGCTCACCCATTCAAACTGTTACAACTGCATGAAGTTACAGAATAGGATGGAAATAACTGGGTTCCCCATTGTTACTAAGAAATCCTCAAGGAAGAAGACAAGCTTTGTTAGCAGGGCATTTGCAAAATTTATTAGATCCCGGAGAATGGGGAAAGAGTCAGACTCATCAAAATCTTTCAAAATTCTCCTAATTCTCTGCATATATATATTCACGGCGGAATTATTAAGACTATCAGTTGAATTTAGAGCTTTTATCAATATCTCAGAGTTGCCAAATATTTGGACAGACTTGAATCCTTTCTCCTTAGCCAACTGACTCGCCAATAGGAGGCTATAACATTCAGCCTGATTGTTTGACAAGGTTCCAAGCCCTTAGCTAAAACTGAAAGTGGATAATCTGTCGAGGAAGAAAACCAAGCCCTTAGCTCCAGAGACCCTAAGCTTCCCTTTTGAAGCACCGTAAAACAATAACAGCTGAAGGGGAACTCATCCAAAAAGAATCAAATGCAATCTTATCCCCATGAAACCTCCAAGGATGGGGCCTGATAGGATTTTCATAAAACAAAGAATTCCTCACGGCCTGAGCATTAGAAACCAACCACAGAGAAACTGACAAGGAGGACGACGGATGTCCAATTGATTAAGCTAACCACAATAAAGACTTGAAAGCAACTATCTGGCAGTACCAGTTGGTGTATTAGCAGAAGTATTATTTCTCCATGAGCCACCCTTTAGGTATTTCATCCTAAAAATTCTACTGACTGGGTGTTTTTTATCCACGAATAGCTGCCAAATAATCTTGCCACTCATTACCAGATTATCCAAGCCAATGTCACGAATTTGTAATCCACCTTCTAAAATAGGGCGCTTAAGAACTTCCTAGCTTACCAAATGCATCTTATTTTGGCCACCTTTCCCTCCATTCCAAAGAAAATCTCTCAATAGTTTAGAAATCTGAGCCGAGATGGACTTTGGGGAAAGCAGTAGAGTGGATTGGAAAATAGGGAAAGTTGAAAGGACTGATTTAATCAAGATCAATTTCCCAGCCTTAGTAAGCCACTGACCATCCCAAGAGGTGATTTTTGCCTTTAACTTAGCTAGCACATCAAGCCAAAGAGAAGGAGGGGGAAAACCAAGAGTTAAGGGAAGCCCCAAATACTTTATATTCTCCCATTTGACAAAGCCAGGGAAGCCCAAGAAGTATGAAATTCAAAGAAGTGTCGAATGTTCTACATTCCATCCGTAAACAACACTTTTTTTGTTGTTAATCACAACTCCTGAGATTTGGTAGAATTGTTGAAGGATAACATTGAAGGCCCGAGCAATTTTCATAGAGGCCCCTCCTAGAAGAAGAGAGTCATATGCGAAAATTGCATGGTTGATTAGGTCCACACCCCTAGCAATCTTTATGCCTGGGATATACCCAACTTCCTTTTCAGCAATGAGTTTTCTGATGAGGGATTCAACCATCAAGATGTATAGGAAGAGAGACATCGGACAGCCTTGACGGAGACCTCCAGTGGATTTGAAGAAATCAGTAGGTCTACCATTGACTAATGGTGCAATCCAAGGCTTGTCTATGCATGCTTTGATGAAGTTTACAAATTCAAAGCAAAAACCAAATGAAAGCAGAACATCATATAGGAAGGAAAGCTTTACTTCGTCAAAGGTGTTATTCATATCCAACTTAATTATCATGCCTTTCTCTTTCCTTTTGAAACTTGAATGAAGAGCTTCTTGAACTTGGATTACATTATCCACTAGGCGCTTGCCTTTTAATTATCCCCCCTGGAGAGGAGAGATCAACTTACCTAGCAAGATCTTAAATCTGTTAGCTAGAAGTTTGGATTAAATCTTATATGAAGCATTGCACAGTGAAATAGGACGGAACCTATCGAAGGAATAAGGATTGAGTTCCTTAGCAATAAGGGCAAGAAATGTAGAGCTGGTACAACCACCCACTTTTGCATTTTTCTGAAAGGAATACACCATACAGAACATATTAGATTTGATGATGGGCTAGTAGTCTTTATAAAAATGGTTGGAAAAGCCATTTGGCCTAGGAGCTTTATCAAACTCCATAGCCCAGATGACATCAACCATTTCCATTTCCGAGAAAAGTTTCATTAATTCATAATTGTCCTCATTGCTGACAAGAGAAGGAACATTATCTAGGAAATCAAAAGACACTTCCTCATCAAAGAGACCATCATCTTGAAACAATAGCTGAAAATGCCTACTAGCTGTCTATTTGAGAAGTTCTTGACCTTTTATGATGAACCCTTCGTCGTTGGAGATTCCTAGAATGTGATTTCATGAGAGACTGGCCCTGCATTGACGATGGAACAATGCAGTATTCTTATCACCCATCTTTAGCCAGAGGCTTCGAGACTGCAGCCTTAGATGTTCCTCCTCCTGCCTGAAAGATTGAGATGTTTTAAACTAGGAAAGTTGTTCCAGAGCTAGTTTGGAAGTGGTAATTTCACTATTTTCCATTCCAATTTGAAATGCACATAACTTAGCCACTCTATCCTTCCTGTTGATCATTGGATAAGGGAGAGGATTTTTGACCCACTTCTTCAATGGGATTTTAGTTTGTTTCAATTTTTCTTCCCAGACAAAACTGGGAGAGCCAATGACATATTGGGACCAAGCCTGAGATACAATATCCATAAACCCTTATCTCTCGATCTAGAGTGAGCTAAATCACAATCAAATTGGTCCAAGTGCCTCTTCTTTTTCAAACAACAGAGTGATAGGATGGTGAACTGACGTGATCTTAGGTAAAATTTTAGAGGAAATAAGTGATTTACCATCCATCATATTACTATGAACAAGAAACCGATCTAGCCTAGCAGAGATGCTTGCGGCACCCACTCTGTGGTTGGACCACGTAAAACACCCAAGCTTTGGTTTTAAATCAATCAAGTCCCAAACTTGGATTATTTCTTCAAAAGTATCATGCAGATGATCCTTGCGACGCAAACCTCCTTTTTTTTCATTTGGAGCTAATGTAATGTTGAGATCTCCTGCTAAAATTATGTTTGCTGGAGAATTGAACTCTAGGAAGTCTGATAACGAATTTCAATGTTATCTTTTTCAATGTAATTAAATGGTACATAGAGATTAAAGAGGGAAAAAGAGGTCTTACTGGAGATATGATATAGCTCTGAAAAAATCTAATGCTGAGTGGCAAACTGATTTTTTAACTGAAATTTCTCTTCACACCATAGAGTTGTTAATCCCCCACAGGAACCTCTAGCACTAACACCTTTTCCAGTGTTCAGTTTCCATTTATTTTGGCTTATGAGAAGGAGAGAACCCTCCTCAATCTTGGTATCTTGGATCAATAGGATTTTAGAAGGAGCCATTTTCATTAAATCTCTTACTGCTTCAGCTTTGATTGGATTCCCCAATCCCCTATAGTTCCAAGAGGTGATCTGCATTACTTATCTAGGGGAGAGGGAGTAATTACTCCCTTAGGGGGCTTGTTTCTCTTATTCCTCCCATATGACATTTCGATAGTGGGTTGGCTTCCTTGCATCTTAGGCCTCTCAGCCTCTTCTTCCCGAATCTCCTTCTTAGAATTCCTGCCATCCTTTTTGAAAAGCTGCTCAATAGAATCATCATCAGGAGATCCAGAGCCGGTAGCTTGCTTCTTCTGAGTAATGTCTTCATAAGAAGGGGGAGAGCTAGCATCAATAGGAGAGGTATGGGAGGGACCTCCATCCTAGGGAGGGACTGATGATGATGGAACAGCTTGACCCTTTGAAACTGTATTTTGTTCAGAATCCAACTCATGCCCATTGAATTATTGCATTTCACCTTCTTCAAGGATAGCTTCAGGAGAACTAAGAACAACAAAGTGATTGAGAGAAGCTTTGGGGGTGTCAACAACCTGAGAAAAAGGAAAAATTTTCCCAGCTGCAGAGTCACCAATCATAGATTTACTTTCTTTTCCTTTCTTTCTAGGGCCATGATTGGAGATTCATGATTTTTGGACTTGGGTCCATTGATCTTCTTTCTCATTTACAGTATCCTCTTCTAATTTTTTTTTACAGTTTCGGGAAAAGTGTCCATAACCATGGAAAAATATACATTTAAATGGAATTTGTTCATAATCCAACCCCTGAATATAATACCACTCTGCAACTATTAACTTTATTGCTTCGGGCAGGACAATCTCTAAGTCAACTTCCACACATATTCTTGCACAGGAAAACTGATCTTTCCTTTCATCCCTATCGATTTATTTACCAAGCTTGTTCCCTATGGTTTCCAGTGATTCAGAGTTCCAACAATTCAAAGGAATGTGCAAGAGTCTTACCCAAACAGGGACTGTAGACAGGACATCTTGAGCAGGGTCAAAATTAGGGGACCACTGGTTCATGTATAGTCGCTGAGGGCCCATGAAGTATGGACCATTTCAAAAGATAAGGTCTCAGTCTTCTGCAGAGTCAAATACAAAAACATAATAGCCTCTTCCTACAAAATGAATTCAGATACCATCATATACTAAAGGCCTCCATTTTATCCGCACCTAGCCCTCAATAGCCTTTGGAGAAGGCCAAAGACCAATGAATTGACTAATGAGGCCATGTTCAGCCAGATTTAGCGCCAAACAACAGATTCGTTCAGCAGGTAACTCAACCAATGAGATATCAAATTTCTTGACAAACTTCTGAGAAGGACCCTCTTTCCTATTGCCATAGGAAGCTATCAATCTCTTGAAAGCTCTGAGGTCAGGAGGAAGAGGCATCGGAGGGACCTCTCTAGAGTCCATGAGGTCTATCCACTAGATAGGCTTGAACACCACCAAGAGACACAGAAAAGGAAGCCCCTAATCCAAAGACACCCTGGAAGAGAAATCAACAGAATAAAAGGACTCTGACTAGAGCTTCAGCCACCAGAAGAGACCTGAAGACCAGGGAATTGGCCCAGAGATCAAACAGTGTAAACAAGACTCCTCTGATCCAGGAACGACCACCAAAACCTCCACACTTCTAGAGCAGAAGCCTGCAAAAACCTTCAGGGAAATAGAACCAGGACGAAGGGACTAGTCTCTTCCCAGGCAAGAGCAATTTGATTTACAATGATCAGCATAAGCCTCAGAGCCATAAGCAAGGGCTTATCCCAACCTGGGCAAGAGCAGAGCCACCTAACTTGCAAAAAAAATTAAAAGGTTTCTTGGAGCGAAAAATCGATCAACACCAAGTGTAACACAACATCTCAACCCGTTATTCATACCACTCTTGCACCATCATCGCATATGTATTAATCTCTTCGTCAAGATCATCGAGTATACCTACTACTTGAATTATCATTGTATCCACCTTATCAAGACTAAATTCCAAATTGAATTTTGAGAGGCTTTGGGAGAGACCCAAGGTCATAAGAGCTAACTATTGAACTTCAAGAATAATGATCAATTTACTCAGTTAAGTTTGCAAACACAGCATTCACTCCAAAACAATATTGTTGTGTACACATTCAATTTTCAATTTATCCTTTATTTCTTTCCTAATATTTGAATCAACTACTGCTAATGTCTCCCCCTCACAGTGTTCACGAAGAAACTTGTGTGACCCCTTGCTCGGTTTGTTATCCACAGTCAATGTAGCAACACTCAAAGCTTTCATTTTTTATCTCAAATTTGTTAAAATATTTCAGATTGATAACCTTCTTAGAAGAATTTGATGTATGAATATCGTTCCACAAGTCCTGTTGTTGATAGTGTCATGAATGCAATGTTAGACATTATTAGCTCAGAAAACTTATATTTTGGATTCTCTCTTGATATTATATTGGCACTATCATTTTGGAATGGGCCAAGGGAGTGGGTGATTCCAACAATGGACTCTTTGGTGAGGGTCGTGCAAATCCTAATCACCTTGTTCATCATTCCGATCCTCTGCATGCATGTTTACAGAATCTTCTAGTCGTGCATGTTTACGAAATCTTCCAGTCATGCAATAAATTAATATATTTTCTTTATTTTTAAAATATGACAGTATTTTTATGGAGAGAAAACTTTACTAGAGAATATCTTTTGTCTACTAACAAAATATTTTACAAGTGAGGGATTCAAGGGGATTCATCTAATGATGACTACAAAATCAATGAAAAGGAAGAGTGAATAAAAGGACATTGATTTAGTTTAATGGGAAGGAATAGTGAATCAAAGGACGTTGATTTAATTGAATTGGCATGATTTGATAGACATTACATAAATGGTTCAGCATGACAAAACTTTCTAAGAGAGACGGATGAGGCAAATGATAATGGACATGACAAAATTAAATATAGGTGTAAGGAGGGATTTGGGAGTGACTCTATGGTGGAGGGATAGTATCATGGCAACATAGTTAAGAGTGTTCACCATTAACATCATGTTTTGACACTTTGAAACCATGCTGATGTTGGAAATCAATAGAATGTTGTGGTAGAATTACCATAACTACCTCACGCACCTTTATTAGTTGGATTTGGGTCTTAATCATACCATACTAACCTCCAGAAGGCCCTTGTATGGCTCTTCACTAATTAGTACCCAGTCTTAACCACTCTGTGCTTATCTTTGAAAGAGTGGTATTGTTTGTTTGAATATTTTAGAAATTTTATAAATTTTTGTTAGTGAGTGTGGAGTTATTGAAAAACAAATTATGAAAGTTTCTTCCCTTGCATTTCCTTAATTCAAAGTGGTCGAACAATGACCTCATCGGTCCAAAAGGATTTGGTGTATCCCACATGATAAGGTAGAGTTTCCTACTAAGAGGCACACAATGGATCACACTAACCCTCCCCCATAGGGGGTAGAGGAACAAAACCCAATAACTATAAACAATCCCACTAAATAAGAAAGAGAATACAAATCTAGTGAATCTGATAGGTTTTTTTAGGAACACTCACATTCATATATCCTAGAGAATAACATCTCCTCTCATACATGAAGACTTAGATTTGATTGATATCAAAGATATTACAAACCCAATAAGGGGACTAAATACACAATTGAGTCTATCATTCATCAAAAGTTGTGAGTTTGATACTCATAGGTTCATACGAAGTTTCAATTCATTGTTGCAGTAGATTGACATGAGTACCCTAGGATGCATTCCCTATACTTTGAGCATTCTTTACCCAATCACTACAGACCCCATAGGAGGTATTAATCTGATTGTGTCTTATGCAATGGAATCCAATTGGTCTTCGCTTTCATCTAGAATACCCATTGAGGATCACTCTCTTCAATCATTGCTCCTGTTAGTGGAATAGGAAATTCAATGTTTATACCACAAGGTACCAATCCATTCTCTTTTGGAATGCCAATAGGTGAATTCCCATTTATGCCTTCTAGCATACCTCTCATGACACCAAATTTCATTGCATTTGTTGGTATCTCCTCCATCCCCTTCAATATCTTCCCATTTGGAGTTAGATACACTCCTATGTCAATTCCCTCTATGGTGAAAGGAGATTCTTCAGGATTCAATATGTCCCAAGGAAGCATGCCTTTCCCTAATATGGGGATCATGGGTAGTGGAGCCTCCATGCCTTACTTTCAACTAAAACCTGGTTATACTCACACACTTGGCAATCAAAACAATCATTTTCTTGTACTTGGTAGCCTTGCGTGCCAGGGAAATCTTTCATTAATCAAATTCAATGGGCAGGAAATGCCCCGAGAAGTTGGAACCCTATAACAGAGAAAAATTTACCTTTCTCAGTGACATTAAATCTTATTGACTTGACTAAGTTAATCAACAACCCAATTTTTCATAACCCTAGTTGACCCACAATCTCATAAAACTACCTTTCGATATACCCAAATTTGAGGGGAAATCTGAAGAAGATCATCCCACTCACGTCATGACTTTCCATATTTGGTATTCATCAACTTCATTAATGGATGACTATTTTAGGCTTTGTATTTTCTTGATAACTTTAACTAGGGTGGCTGAAAAATAGCACATTGAGTTGTCGAGAGCCTCTTTCCAAAACATTGTGGCAATCACAATGAACTTTATCAATCACTTCCAGTTTCCAATTTGATATGAGATTGGTACTAATATTTTAACATCCTTTAGACAATATAAATCCACACATATATATGATCATATTCATGAGTTCTAGAGAAGGCGTTATCTCATTAAACCTCCTATTATGGATGAATTCCTAGTGCATTGGTTCATAAAGTCCTAGAAATCGTATATCACGAACGACATAGATCTATCAGGGCTCACTATTGAGTAATAAGCTATCATCAAGGCCCAATAATTGATCTTGGTGTACCCTCTATCTCGGATGCAATGCAAGATCTTGTCCTCCACCCCTAGAGCGATTTCTGACCCAACCCAACCAAAGCCTGAACCACATGCCAATGGTGTGATCGGGTTTGTGGGAAATGTTGCATCTAATCAAATTGCTAAACAAATGGGACAATTGTATTTGAAATCAAATGTGTTTGTAGTTGCACATGCCAACACCAACAACACTATTCCCAACCAACCCTCCAATATTTTTTTTTTCAGTATAGATATCTAACACCAAAGGGAACTAGAAACCCTTACGGAAGAAACAAAACAAAAATAAACGATGGTAATAATGCACGCAACAATAACAATGGTGGGGATAAGAAAGGAAATAAGAAAGTGGAATCCTTGTGTAAACTCTATGACAAATATCACTTAAATCATTAATATCGCAAACTGGATGTTGCTCAATGAAACTTAAATCATTATAGTAGATACTTCATTGTGGATGAAACTTCATGCCATAGAACCAATGTTTATAGAAGTATCATATACTATCTTCTTTCCCCAACTTTATATCCCTTACCTTATCATCTTAAATTATATTCCCACTCGCTTAGTCATATATCTTCTGAAAACATAATTCTATACAAATTACTAAAGAAATAGAATAAGTCTTTTCCCTATATCTATATTCTACTTTAATTTCCCATTGCTATTGAAATCAATTTCTTAAAGTTCCCTCATACCTTAGTGAATATAGCAGAAAATGTTGTAACTTGCCTAGAATATGAATCATAAATGAATCCACTTCCTAAATGAAAATCAATATTACAAAAATTACTTTAGCTTCAATTTTGATAAGAGATGTGTTTATGAAAAGTGACCTTACCTGACCAAATGCAAATATCCATTCTAGGTTGATTGGGATGTATCATTTTTTATTTTTTATTTTGGAAAAGTGTTGCATAAGAAGTGCACCCTCCTCTTAGGTAAAACATCATCCTTAATTTATTCATCTTTGTATACATACAAAAACATTTGGTTTGAGGCACCTTGCAAGTGACATATATAAGTTTGAAACTCATGGAACGTCCTCTAACTACATCTATCATAGATCAAATCATCAACATTATCTACAACAATTAATATATATGGACCATATTGAAGTAAATTGGATCAAAATGACATCTCTTTAACCCCTTTTATTTGTAGTCACTACCAATTCTAGAGTATCATGCCCCTAGAACCTAATTGAGACCATACAATTCCTACTTGAGTCTACACACTAGTTGTCATTTTTTCTTTTGGCCAAAACTATTACAATTCTCTACATTTCTTTACTCATCAACATAGCCATTTAAGTGGTCATTCCTTACCTCCATGTGATAAATTAATGAATTTTGTTGCACTAATATTGCCAAGATTATTCTCCCTGTGTTCATCTTTTTCTTTAATAAAATGCTTCCTTTAAACTGTATTAATAGATGATATGTGCACGTCAAAAATTATAAATTTACCTACATAAGAGCATTGTTCTTAGGTTGATAGATATATATGGATCAATTGAAGTGACTTTATAGCCCTCCAAACTTTTCTTTTGGAAAAAAATTACATGATGTTTCCCAAAAGTACAACCTTCACCTATCGACAACATCTTCCAATATTATGGCTAAGCAATAAAGAAGGAAAAATTGACCACACTCTATAAATTTGCAAAGAATACTTCTCTAGATGGAACATTTCCATCTTAACTAGAGTCCATAGCAAATGAAGTCTTCTAGTAGTTTTATAATGATATCGAAATTTGAAATTCATAGTTTCTCTAAAGTTTACAACTAGTGGCTAAGGAGTTTTCCCTTAACTATTTGTATGGCATCCCAATTCCATACAATTTTTTCGTGTAGTGACTTGCAATTATATGGTCACATAAAGATAAAGCTATCCTAATAAGCATACAATCAATCATTTTTGGATCCAAGAGTCCAAGGGATTTTGAGTTTGTCATGTTTTGGAGTGTTCCAAGATATTTCAAGGACCCAATCAGGCTTCTCAAGTGGATTCTATCATGTTTTGGGGTCTATCAAGGTAGGCATATTTTGGACCTTATGCTTTCCATAATACAATAATAATTCATTCTCAAGACCCATGATTTAATCATACTTTAGATGGATTTTCAAATTTGTTGGATTAAGTACAATTCATAGCTCATTTCCATAAATAAGTAGTTATGACATGAGGCTAGGTGGATTTGATGGGTAGTTCACGTGGACCAATTATAAGATACCATGAGGTAGTGCAATACTAACAGTATGCATTCAACATGGAAAATAATTGATTAATTTCATACCATCATTTATTTTACCCTTTTAAAGCTGTAATAATAGTACAACTTACCTTACCCATAGTCATGAGGGTGCAAATTTGATGAAGTTCTTGTCCAGGAATCATACCTACACACAAATAGAACAAATAGAGTTAGATCACGTGTTACGCAATTAATGAAATATATACAACATAAACTGGCAAAGAAAATCAACAAAGCATTCATTAAATAATCATAAGCGTAAAGAAAATGCATATATTTTTTACTCACCAAATTCACTAGATTTATTGATATTCATTAGTTGCATTCATACTGCATGTGAATACCTCCATAAGTCAAGATGGAATAATAAGTTTATATATATAATGTAAAGATAAATAAATATGCAAACCAACATGTATCATACACTAAAAACACCAAAGGCAAATACCTATATGAGCTTCTCTCCGTTTCAAGAATAATGTACACTCTACTGAACAGGGCCAACCACGTGAAGGTGGAAGCTCATATGGCCCCTCCCACCCCCTCACATCACTCTCAAGTCCCCATACCCAAACTATTTAATGTAACATACTTGAAATAAATTTACAACTACATAAAACATAACACTCATTTAAACTTCAATTCATCCTAAGAACAAGAAGATACAATATTATATATGTTCAAATATCCAACTTTTTAATTTCAAAGAAAGTAAACAAAAAATATTATTACAAAATTATTTACATGACATACATAACTAGAACGTGAAATTCTTATCATTTTTGTATTCATAAATGCGACGAGGATACATGTTTCCATGTGTTGTCGCAGTGACAATATTCATTTGCCATGTGGTCATATGACATAGTATGGAAAATTAATATTGTGCACTACGAAAAGGCATAATGACACACTTTTTTCCTCATTGTTGACATAAATTTTATTGCTCCATGAGACCTACACCCAACAATTCATACATCAACATGAACAAAGCAAAGAAAATGGACATATATAGAGGCTAATTACAAAATTCAAAGAAAATGAGCATACATATATACAGCAACAAACATAATAGACATATAAATTTCACGCATATAGAACATGACCAAAATACACTACAATTGTAAAATACAGGGAGGTAACTATAAAAATCAACACATAATCAAATCATGTTTAGGATATGAACATTTAGGTCCTCTAGCAATGTGTGTGTGTGTGTATTACAATTCCGCATAGTACAACAAAATTTGTCAACCACGCGTAGTGGCCAATTTCTATTGCCCTATTTTTTTTCTCTTAATGTAATCCAAAATTCTATAGAGGCATCAACTTCCTCAATATCATCTTAATTAGTTTCTTGTGGTACTGGATTGGTACATCATACCACAAGATACATCTGCGTATAGGTTTCCTAGTTGTCAAATTGATGCTGACTACATTTAAAGCAAACCATATTTTGATCAATTTATTTATTTTAAACATTAACCAAAAAATAAAAATTTCTACAATTGAACTTGTCCCTGGTACCTGTAGGTGCAGTAGGGGGAAGGTATGGCTGGGAAATATTGGCTTTGGTCTCTAAAACTTGATCATCATGAGGGACATGTATGCCTTCTTGTCTTGCCTACAATAACATTTGTAGAGTTGTTATACAAGGTAGAAATGTACTTTATAATTAATTATTCAATCAAAACCCATTGAGATTGTATACATCATCGGTGTTGAAGGAAAAAGTGTCAACTGCATTAGCATTTTTGCTTTCAATAAGGGCATTGTAGCCTCCTTTGAAGGAAATTTTTAGTTCGTAAATTATGGGCATCATGCCAAAATTGGTGGACTACATATCCCATAACATAATAAATTTTGTCAAGGAAAGCATTTAAATCCTAAAAGAAAATCCAACAAGGACAATTTTAAAATCTTTACATTTACATATATTCCTTTCACTTTAACGTAGCCCCTTTGGACAAGTTTGTGCTACCTAATCTTCTCAAGTCTGGTATGTGCGGATTTTGTTGTGTCTTTGAGCCTATGAAAACGGTCAAGTACATGTTTATGCAATTTAAAAATCTAGGTCAAATACAATATATAAATTATAATTTCAATGTTCGACACACTATTTTACAACCTTGGTGTTTTCACCACACTTGGAGGCAAGGACCCCTCTTTTCTCAACTTCGTCTCTTTCTCATCCTCTACTAGTGCATCCCACTCACATTTTGGAATTAGTCCAGGACGCTCCTAACTGGCTTGTCACCCGATATTAGTGCGGTAACTAAACATAGATTTCAAGTACTTCTCATCCATGGTTTGGACCGTCTTTTGGTTGAACATAGGACCCAAAAACGTGGTCATCTAGTTAATCAACTCCTTCTTCAATTCGTTGCTACAATATTTATAACTTTTTCTAATGGTTGGTGCAAATAGGACAAATGTCTTTTCATGCAAATCTTGGTAGAACACGTTATTTCCTAGAATGAAATAAAAATTTATGATTAGATAGATCAAATGAATATAAATGTTTCATTATTTGTATAAATTCAACAAATTGCAATTAATTAGATGTAATGACCATGGAGTTTTAGTCCCTTTACCAACACCAAATCATGGTCCATCTCTAACTCAACTAGTAATTGACTAGTTCTCTCTACTACCGCGCCTGACATTGTGGAACTCATGTTAGCCTCTAATGTATGAGACGCAACAGTACTAAACCGGTGTTGATCCTATGTGTATTTGGGTCGTGCTCTGCTTCCCACCAACACTAGGTATAGAATTAGGGGCTCGCTCAACAATACCAGGAGTTGTTTCACTAGTAGCATGTGCATCAGCAGTAGGGGTGAAACCATAGCTACTCCTCTCCTACTCCCAACTCCAGGTTCTTACTGTCTCATGAATACCTAAGAAAATAGTTCTTACCAAGTCATATTCTTGGATTCCTTTATAAAAATGTCATATTCTTTAAAATAAATAATGGAATAAGACTTTGAAATTTTTTTGTTGAACCTATCAATGTTTTGCATCAAGAATTTGGTTCTCCTTTATTTTTCAGGAGATTCTTCTGTGTACATTAATTTAGCTAGTTCATCGCCCATTCTTTTAAATATTTTTTTGAGAGGTACTAAAGGGTCATTAGCTTCTGAAATCTCCATGTAAGCCTCATCGAGACAAGGCGTCTACATGGGATCCTTCAAAAAATCATATCATCTAAGTCCACTAATCAACGTAACAAGGATCTTCACGACGGGATAAAAGAGAACAGTATGGAATATAACACCAAAAATATAAATGACCATATATATATTAAATCACCCTGCCATCGCCAGTTCCTTTCCCTTTCCCCCGATCATTCTATAACATAAACCATGATTTTCCAAGCATATATACACACATAATTTGTTAACAACATAAAATATATAAAAAGAAAAATAATAAATACACAATGTACATGCTTTTTAGTAAATCATGAAGATGATTGTTAAGCCATACTTACCTAATTCCTAGACCGTGTTCAAATTATAATTGAGCAACAACTCCTTGCCCATGAGTGTTGATTTTATTGCACTAACCACAACTTTGTTATCCTCATCCTCAACAAAAACACAATTGGGAAGTTTGTTTGTGCTCCTAGGATGAGTATTGTTTATAAACCCCACAACATTTCTCCAAGCTTTGGGTCTTCCATACATATCTATGGAATACCCTTTATATTGATTGTTTTCTTTCCTCCATTATAATTTGCACAAATGATGTATATTTGCATTCTCTTTAGATATCTTCTCATCCTACCCCAATGCACGTAATCATACTTTGGGCCAACATATTCCATTAGTTCCACTTCACTATTATATGGAACGTTCACACCATCCATTGTAAAGAGGCCCAAACCATGTAAAGTAGATGGAGGAATGTGATATGTTGAGGCTTCCATCAATAGTGAAATCTGTGTTCAGGAAGTGGGTTTGGCTCATAATTCTTTAAATGATACCTATACATTAATGGAACTTCTTGGTCTTCGACAAACTCATTGTCATGAGACAATAACCCTCCTGTAGAAATAAAGACATCCATACGTTGTTTGGATTTTCTTCTAACATTGCTACCTCTATTTAATATTGATGTACTGCTTAACACTCTCTGTTCTTCAATTTGTTCAGGAAAACCATCACTATCCAATGATAGATCATACATATATCTATTTGGTTGTGCCTATCATTAACGTCAAACAACAAAGGTCATGTTCCAATCATATGATTTATATAGAAAAGGTATCAATTAAATTATCCTATATCTTTTATTTGTGTGACTTATTCTATGTGCTTTTCACTCATTGGTTTCCCATGTCATATGCTTCATGATAAAATGAAGCATATGTGTGATATGTTAACTCAGGTGCACGATGGGTTCAATGCATTGAATTTCACTAGTTCTATGGTACCCCTGTCATAGAAGCAATGCTCTTTGATATACACAAAGCATTTATGCTTATAACATATGCACAACATTGATGCTCCCATGTATGCATCAAGTATCAATGCTCCCTTATATACATGAAGCATAAATCATCCCTTAGTACATTGAGTTTACTTTTTTATGCCTTACCATGGGTTACAACATGCAATTTTACATGTCTTAGTGTTGAAACATGTTTGGAAGACCTTGGATTTTCAACATTAGTTACTTGACTTTAGTTGGTTGCATGTACTTGTGGTTTCCCTTGAGCCTGGTAGTATTTTCAGCTATAGGGTATTGTAGTGTTTGGGTGTGCCATTTGTTTTGTTATTGAGGAGATATCACTTTACATGGTTCTTCTATTTTCATTCTGATAGTTTTGACATGATCAGGGTTTAGGCATGGTTAGAAATTGTTGGTGTAATACATTATATATGTATTGAGGATCCTAGCTTATGGGTCAATTTTGCATATGGTTACACCTTGGTAGCATTGATATTATGTTATGGAAGAGTCCTAAGCATATGCACCCTTTTTTCTATGGTTTTAGCATAAGTTATTGGTGTATTTGAGGTGATGTGATGTTGTTTGAGCATCTTACTGAGAATGACCTAGCTCATTTGAGGGTTCTTAACACATATATTGTTATATCGTTACATCGAGGCACCCCTTTGACGAAGTGCTCCACTTGTGCACACATAAACATTGATTGTATCCCTTTAACAACTATTTTGGTCTTCTTTGAACTTTGGGGACTATTTGAATCAACACCATAGCTTATTTTGCTTGATTTCACACTTGATTGGTTATATCGTGAGGTGGACTCATTTTCTCTTTGGGTTCTTTTCACAAAAGGTTGTTTTTAGCTTCGTAAGCTTTCAATTTAATAGTTTCCATACACTGTAATAACAATATTTTGATAAATGAGGGCTTCCTATTCTAAAGCAATCATATATAATAAATGGATGTAAGTAATTAGTCTTTGAAATGTACCATTGAATGTTTAAACGAGGTCCACTCTATGACTATGTTGTTGATATTATATGAAACAATATGCACGCGATCTTTAAATTAGTGATTTTTATGACTACTTATAGTGTGAACCATCGAGATATGGATAGGTATATGAAGGTGTGAGTATCAACACACGCATATTAATTTGTAAATTGATATGTGTTATTCCCCATTGACCAAACTACACTCAAGCTAAACTCTACCAATGTGTGGGCATGTCTCTCAATGAGAGGACTGTTGGAAAGTTGGACAATACTGAGAGAGGGGGGATGAATCAGTATTGATAAATTTTAACAATTTTAACCACTTTTAATTTATTCTTTAACACACATGATCAACAAGAACACACAAAACACAAATTTATCTTGGAATCCCAATTGGGTAAACCACCAATACTTCCTAATACTGCAAAATTATATTTACAAATAGTTTATTCCCGCTACTACAAACAAGGATGATACTACATCCTATTTACCAAAAACTACTGGAAGGAGGCTATGACCCCCTAGTTTTATCAGATACTACTGAAAGGATGCTACAACACCCTATTTACCAACTACCACTGGAAGGAGGCTACAACCCCCTACTTTTATCAGCTGCTACTAAAAGGATGCTACTACACCCTATTTACTATCTACTACTGGAAGGAGGCTCCGATCGCCTAGTTTTATCAGTTGCTACCTAAAGGATGTTGCTACACCCTATTTACTAGCTATTACTGGAAGGAGGCTACAACCCCCTGGTTTCATCAGCTACTACTGAAAGGATGTTACGACACACTGTTTAACCAGCTACAACTGGAAGGAGGGTACAACCCCCTGCATGCTTGTTTCCTTCCCTAGCGCCACCCTACCACCCTAGTATGTTTTTAGAAAACTTCCATATCTATTTACCCTGCAATCTCTATCACACTTTCTGGTTTATGCTTCTGCTTTTGCCATCTAGACTGCAAATACAACTTCTTTCACTCCATATTTTGTCTATAAATACCCTCGAATACGTTTTCTATGAATGCATCTCTTCATTGTTTCTCCTTTTCATTCTTAGATCGTACCTCTTTATGAAAAATCAGTTGTTCAATTTAACAATTCTTTAACTCTATTTAGGTTTATCAATCATACCTTTCCGCAACAAAAGCTTACCAAAATTGCCTCTCCGTATTGATAATTCTTCACAAAAAATTCTTCTGAATTTAACTTTTCGCAAAGATATTTTTGCAACAAAAATCCTTCCGCAATTTCCTTTCTGCAACCATCCTAAGACGTTGATCCATTGCAGACATTTTCATGTCCATCGATCTGAGATCATATTGCGGATTGCGGACGCACGTTTTGACTCTTCTCAACCTTCCGCAATTTTCTTTCTACAACTAACTTTACGCAAGGTACTTTCCGCACCGTTGATTTCTTGTAGAGTCTTCTTTGACCATTGATCTTTAGATCAGATGCGGATTGTGGATTGCATGTTTTCCAAATTTCTTGAAAGTGATTCCGCAATTTGATTTCCAAAATATTTCTTCCGCATCGTCGATCCCATGTGGAAACTTTCCTGATCATCAATCTTAGATCAGATGCGGATTGCGAGTTTTACAAATTTCATGAAAATGCTTCTGCAATTTCCTTTCCGCAATATTCCTTCTACACCGTCGATCTCTTGCAAAGTCTTTCCTAATGGTCGATCTTCTGGATTGAAGGTTCATAAAATCTGAAAGGTTACTTCCACAATTCCCTTTCCGCAATTTTTCTTCCACATCGTCGATCTCTTGTGGATTCTTTCCTGATCGTCGATATTCGGATTGCATATTGTGGAATGGGGAATCACACTTTCATGTTTTGGACCTCCGTAATTTTCTTCCGCAACTTTGTTTCTGTATTTCTTCTGAACCGTCAATTTCCTTGCGGGTTCAGTCCCGACAGTTGATCTACAATAAAATGCAGATTTACAAATCTTCATTTTTCTTGTGTGAAAATCATTCACTACCGTCGATCTTCTCAAAATCGGTTATCGCAATTTCTCTCGACTGATCTTGGACATTGATTTCTTTGCAAGTTCACTCTAGATCGTCGATATACGATCAAATGCAGATAGCGCTATAACATTGTGGATCGCTTTGCAACTGTAGATCTTCTGCGTACTTTCTTCTAATCGTCGAATCTGTTCATTGTCGCCTATTCCAAAAAGGTAGGGGGCCCGAGAGGTCATCTCAGGCTAAAAGTTGGTGACTTCTCATGGATTCCAAGCACCTAGATCCCCCACAATACCTTTTCTCTATGTGTTGAATAACCATAGTGAAGCCAATGCATATAAATACATACAAACTCAAATGTGCTACCAATGTGGGATAAATCCCAATCGTCAAATCAATATGCACCATTGATCACCTAATCGGATGACTGCTGAATCTTCGTAATGGATTCTACTATAGATCCTCATCTACTCTACCTCTTTCATCGATCAAGCACTACTCCTCGAACTACCATCTGCTGCAGATCCTCATCTCCTCTGCCTCTTGCATCGATTCGACTGCTTCTCATCACACTACCATCCGACTTTGTAATTCCTTTGTCTTACGCTGAGTTTTCCTTTTCATCATGTTCACCGGTTATTCATTTGTCATTGATTAACTCCTTTGACATCAATTGAAAATCCACGTAATGGATCATTTTTCTTTTACTGAGTTCATCCTGCTACCATGTCTATTGGTTATTCCTTTGTCATTCCTAAACTCCTTTGACATCAATGACAACTATATTCTCAACAATATCCCCCTTTGGCATTGATGGTAACATCTAAACATTCCCCCCCTTTGACAACAATGACAAAGGATAACTTGAGTGATAATTTCATAGACTCCCCCTATCACTGTGCTTCCTTCTGCTCCATTATTGAGTCTCTCTCAGTTTACTTCAAGTCAATTCTATGCACATTTTCTCTATGTCAACCATGCACCAGTCTTATCATTTAACCCTGATCATCTCTTGTCTTTGAGGAAGATAGCTTTCATTATACTTCAACATTGGATACCAATTGAATTTTTTCTTAGATACCAATTGGAATTTTCTAAATTTAACTTCCCCTGAGTATATGATCCTCCTTATGTTATTTTTAGGGTTCTCTTTAGATCTTGTGAGATCTTAGAAAATAATTCCACAATCACTATATCCTTCTTCATCTCCTTCATCCTCATCTTCATCGGTGTATTATTTTACATCTAGTTTTTCCTCATAATGGATGTCATTTTTATCTATGGCACTATTATGCTCATCGTCATCTTTGGAGACCTCACTGATGTTTGAAATTTGTTTTTCTTTTGAGTCTTTGTAATCCGACTTTTTCTTCCACATCTTCTCATGAGGTATCCTGCTTACTTATCTTTCATCATCGTCTATGTTTATGTCTTGTTTCCTTCCCAACCTTTGATCCTTTCCCTTGGTTCTGCAATCAGCAACCTTGTGACCAAACTTATGACTGCAATAGCAATAACCATAGAAATTTACTTTACATATAGGAAATCTTTGATCTTCCTAATTCACAAATTCCATCTTGTTCCACTATTTTTGAGCCTCTACCGAACTACTCTTTCTTAGTTTACATTCTCTATACATGTGTCCAAATTTATTACATTTGTAACTCTTTATGTCATATCTTCGAAGAGGTCCAAAACAATTTTGATTTCTTTCTTTTGGTTTGTTACTAGAGGCATCCTTCTTGTGTGCATGAACCTTTCCATAAGCTCTGCAGTTCAAGGATTTATGACCAAAATTATTACAAGAATAACAATGACCAAAAAATATCTATTGATATATATTTGTCATTAGTCTCTTAGACACCTCATCAGTTATGTCCTTGTCATGAAAGGATGGAACATATTTCTTGCTTTCTTCCTTTTTAACGGGAATCTTTAGTGCATTAACATAGCTTCTTTGATTTCCACCTTAGTTTATGAAGGAGGAATATTCTAGATTCTTTACTTTGTCATATCCTAGACCATATTTATCACTTGATGGCCTTTGGTTATTTAAGTTATCATCTAAGATCCTTGAGCTATTCTCAAACTTTGATTTGATAGATTCTTCATTAACCCCTTTTCTAGGTTGAATAATCTCTTTTTCAACTTTTTCAGAATCTTGGATTCTCTTCTTGAGCAGAACTACTAGGTCCTCTTCAATCTTCTTTCCCTATTGAAGCTGGTTCTTCAAGTCAATTATAATTTGATTTGTCTCTTCTTGGTACTTTGACAATTTCTCTTTCAAAAATTTGTTCCTTCTTCTACATTTTTCAATTTCATCAACAACAACTATGTATTGATATTCTAGGTCCACTAATCCTTCCTTGTATGATTCCTCATCTGAAGTTACTATCCCCATAAATAGGATTTATGCACCTTCACTTTCATCATCACTATCTTCTTTGGAATATAAGTTTTTTCTTCATTTTCTTAAACTTCTTTTTATCCATGGTTTTACACTTATGACAACAAGGTTCTTCATGATCACTATCCTCTTGTTTTGGGTAAGGACACTTATTGGAAAAATGTCTAATTATTCCATAGTTAAAACATTTCAAGGGTAGCTTTCCTTTGTATTTCCCAGTACCTTTCTCAAGTTTACTGATGAAAATAGCTTCTTCATCATCTAGGTTCTCTAATTGGTTCTCAGATAGGGTTTTAAATGCTGCCTCTTTTCTTGAAGGTTCATTATGTCCCGTCTTCATCTCATATGTAGTGAATATCCCACGTAGTTCATCTACTATCATGGCATCAAGGTCATATCGTTCTTCTAGGGTGGACACTTTTGAGTCATACGTCATTGGCAATGTCCTTAGTACCTTCTTAACCACTTCTCTTTCTTTTAATTTTCCTCCAAGGCCTCTAATAACATTGACAACCTCATCTACTCTTAGAAGATATTCTCCAATATTTTCTTCTTCTTTCATTTTTAGACTTTAAAATTGTTCTTTATATGTCTGAAGCTTGGATTCTTTGACTTTGGATGCCCCTTCATAGACAATTTTTAACTTATCCCAATCTTATTTGGAAGTCTTGCATCCCATGACTTTTATAGATACAGATTTTGTCAATCCACTCAAGATGGAATTTAGGGCTTTTGCACTACCCTCATATTGTTCTAGTTCCAAACTGTCTGTAGGTAAGATGTCTGCTATTTTATACTCCTTCTTAGTTGCAGCCCAAACCTTCCATCCAAGAGACATCAAATAGCACTTCATTCTCACACTCTAGTATGCATAATTTTATCCTGTGAATAATGGTGGTATGTTAGTGGCTAACCCTTCTTGTTGATCCATAGTGGTTTTTAAGTAGGATGTTCCTTCCAGTGGTTAAGCTGTCGTGAAGGAACCGAATCTGATACCAATTATTGGAAACTTTGAGAATATTGAGAGGGGGGTGAATCAATATTGATAAATTTTAACAATTTAAACCACTTTTAATTTATTCTTTAGCACACATGATCAACAAGAACACACATAACAAAAATTTATCGTGGAATCCCAATTGGGTAAACCACCAATACTTCCTATTACTGCAAAATTATATTTACAAATAGTTTATGCTTGCTACTACAGACAAGGATGGTACTACACTCTATTTACCAGCAACTACTGGAAGGAGGCTATGACCCCCTAGTTTTATCAGCTGCTACTGAAAGGATGCTACAACACCCCATTTACCAGCTACCATTGGAAGGAGGATATGACCCCCTAGTTTTATCAACTACTACTGAAAGGATGCTGCTAAACCCTATTTAACAGCTACTACTGGAAGGATGCTACGACCCCCTAGTTTTATCAACTATTACTAGAAGGATGTCGCTACACCCTATTTACCAGCTACTACTGGAAGGAGGCTACGACCCCCTGGTTTTATCATCTACTACTGAAAGGATGCTATGACACCCTATTTAACCAGCTACAACTGGAAGGAGGCTACGACCCCATGCAGGCATGTTTCCTGCCCCAGCGCCACCCTACCACCCTACTATGCTTTTAGTAAACTTCCAGACCTCTTTACCCTGCAATATCTGTCACACATTCCAGTCTCTACTTCTGCTTTTGCGATCTAGACAGCAGAGACAACTTCTTTCACTCAACATTATGTCTATAAATACCCTCTAACATGTTTTATGTGAATGCATCTCTTCATCATTGCACCTTTTCATTCTTAGATCGTGCCTCTTCATGAAAACTCACTTCTTCACTTTAACAATTCTTTAACTCTATTTAAGTTTATTAGTCATACCTTTCCACAACAAAATATTACCAAAATTGCCTCTTCGTAATGATAATTCTTCTGAATTTTCCTTTTTTCGCAATGATACTTCTACAACAAAAATCCTTCCACAATTCCTTTTTCGCAACCATCATGAGTCATTGGTCCATTGCAGACTCTTTCATGTCCATAAATCTGAGATCGGATTGTGTATTGCAGATTGCAGACACATGTTTTGACTTTTCTAAATAAATCCTTCCACAATTTTATTAATGTAACTAACTTTCTGCGAGGTACTTTCTGCACCGTTGATTTCTTGCGGACTCTTCTATGACCATTGATCTTTAGATCAGATGTGAATTGTGGATTGCAGGTTTTCCAAATTTCTTAAAATTGCTTCCGTAATTTGTTTTCCGCAAGATTTCTTCAGCATCATCGATCTCATGCGAACTCTTTCTTGATCGTCGATCTTAGATCAAATGCGCACTTTGGATTACAGGTTTTCCAAATTTCTTGAAAATTCTTCCGCAACCTTTCTTCTGCACCGTCGATCTCTTGCAGTTTCTTTCCTGACTGTCAATCTTTCGGATTACGGGTTCATAAAATCCTAAACTTTACTTCCACAATTCCCTTTACACAATTTTTCTTCTGCATCACCGATCTCTTGTGGATGCTTTCTTTACCGTCGATCTTTGGATTGCAGATTATGGAATGCAAAATCACACTTTCATATTTTGGACCTCCGCAACTTTGTTTCTGCATTTCTTCTGAACCGTTGATTTCCTTACGGGTTCAATCCTGATCGTTGATCTATAATAAAATACGGATTTGCAAATCTTCATATTTCTTGTGCGGAAATAATTCATCGTCGTCGATCTTCTCCAAATTGACTTACGTAATTTCTCTCGACTGATCTAGGCTGTCGATTTTTTTGTGGGTTCACTCCAAACCATCAATCTATGATCAAATGTGGATTGTATTATAACGTTGCAGATCTCTCTAAAACCATAGATCTTCTACAGACTTTCTTCTAATCGTTGGATATATTCATTATCGCCTCTTCCAAAAAGGTAGGGCGCTTGACAGGTCTCCCAAGATCCGGGATGGTGAATTCTCATGGAGTCCAAGCACCTAGAGCCCCACAATACCTTTTCTCTACACGTTGAATAACCATAGTGAGTCCAGTGCATATAAACACATACAAACTCAGGCGCATTGCCAATGTGGGATAAATCCCAATCGTCAAATCAATATGCACCATTGATCACCTGATTGGACGACTGTTGAGTCTTTGTAATGAATTTTGTTGCAGATTCTCATCTCCTCTGCCTCTTGCATCGATCAACCACTACTCCTCGAACTACCATTTGATGCATATCCTCATCTCCTTTTCCTCTTGCATCGATTTTATCGCTACTCATCGAACTAACATCCAACTTTGTAACTCCTTTGTCTTACACCGAGTTTTCCTTGTCATCATGTTCACTGGTTATTTCGTTGTCGTTGTTGAACTCCTTTGACATCAATTGACAATCCACGTAATGGATCCTTTGTCTTTTACTGAGTTCATCCTACTACCATGTCTATTGGTTATTCCTTTGCCATTCCCGAACTCCTTTGACATCAATGACAACTATATTCTCAACAAGGACCTATTCAAATTTGTAATGATGATTGGTGTTCTAACGTTCTTGGCACCCTTAATATTAAACATTAATGTTTCTCCTTGTTTACTCTCAATGCTCATTGTACATGACAATCAGAATTTGGACATCACCTTGACTTACTTGGTAATGTCCTTGCCTTGTTCCATAGACATTATTCTACACATGCAATAAGAACACTAACCATGGTGATTGAGTTGGTTTTTTCTACCCAAAACAACTTATATATCATTGAATAATGTCAAGGATTCATGGGGATAGATAATATGGGAATAAAAAATAATTATTTCATCACACCAATATTCTTACCTTCTTCCATAGCCTATAAATTTGCTCATGTAGGAAGAACACTAGCCACAATAATTGAATTGGGATTTATGTGTAGGACTTGCATTTCATTAAAGAATTCCAAGTACTCAAGGGGATAGGAATAACCAACAATGATTGCACTCCATGGCCAAAGGTCTTGTTTATGTATTCTTTTGAACAATTAAACATCTTGATTGTGGTAATACAAAAAGTTTTCTCATTTATGTTCCAATGCAAACAAGTCCATTGAAAAAGTGGCAAGAAGCATTTGTTGCATTTTCTTCACAAGGGAGCAAGGTAATCTAGCTTGTTAATGGTCACTTTGCTTGAGTAGTTTTTCAACAATAAACACGATCATAAAATACTAATCATAACAATAAACACGTTCATAAAATACTATTCACAACAATAAACACAATCTCAATGTCATCAAATCGTTTCAATCTATATTTTGTATTGTATTTTCTCATTGTAGAGGTACCAAAGGTTCAAATAAATATCAAATCATACAACAGAGGAAGATGGAGGCAATCAAAGATTGAATATTCACAAGTAGTTTTGAATGATTTCTCCAAAGGTTGGGTTGAATGGTGAATTTATTTCCTAACTTTTTACACTATTTTGAAATTCGTATTACTGCTAACTTTAGTGTCTAGTATTTGTGCCAAACTAGACAATAAAAACACTAAATTTTGATGTTAAAATAGGAATTAGTGGCATGTTTTGTTAGTGGAAGAGGAAGGAGGTTATATTTACCATAGGGAAGAATAAGCCAACATACCATAGGATAAAAAGAGGGTTCAAAATTTACCAGATCATATAGATTGTCCCTTAATTGATATGCCATGATAAGAGACCAGCAATTGTATATCCATGTCCACAAGGGGGAAAACTAAGGTAGGAATAATAGCAAGATGTTTTAATGGCAAGCACAAAGTTATCATTGTCCAACAAATGCATCAGTTGGAAGTAAAAATCTTAGAAAATAGACTATCTACGAAAATCTCCAAAGCTAATGAGGAGTTAGGCACCATTATCCCTAATGCATGCTTCTCTAGAAATGGGAATATCAAGCATTCCTTAACTCTAAAAGAGAAATGAGGAGAAGAGAAATTGTAGGCAGTGAATAACACACCAAGAAGAGACATAAAATTGTTTCATTTCCTACAGAAAGGGAAGCCTCAATTACTAACTGGTTGGAAGTAAAGAAAGGAAATATATGTTCAAAACATGGAACACATATGAATAATATAATAGAAAAAATGATACAATGTTTAGTTGGGGTGGAAGAGAAATAAATGTATACATTCCTTTGTGTGTTTATTTTCAAAGAAATATACCCTTCCGAATGATGACCAATGTAGAGGAGGAATTAAGTATTGATTACATGCTTCCAATGTTTGTTGAGTTCACATGCCATGAAAAGGTCGCCCCTTTCATTTGAATGATGTGTTTACTATTATTAATGTTGTCTTTGGCATTTCCCTCTTATCTTATGTATTTTTCAACAAAGGAATTTTTTTAGGCCTATGCTTTGGTGATGGATTGTGGATCACTTTATTTGGAATGGTATATATGATTGTGCATGACGGCTTCATTCAATATCATTTTCCATTGGAACCTATTGAAAATGTCCCATACCATCATAATAGTGGAGCTACACATCAGCTCCACCATGCACATAAATTTAATGGAGTTCCTTATTGTGTCTTTTTTGGACCCGAAGAAATCAAAATAGTTGGAGGGGTTTAGGATCTTGAAAAAGTAGAGAAAGCCAAAATGCCAAAAATGGGTCTACTCAAACTGCAAACACTTTATGAATTTAGGAGTTTTATTGTTTCCAATGTGGGGTTGTGCGAATTTACATCGAGTCACGTATATTTGTATTTATGTATGTCACTATTTTGAGTTTTGAGCATAGGTGAGACAAAAACCCGAAACTAATGATATACACCTAAAACCAAATTATTTTTCTATGCTTCAAGGTTAAAAATTCAAACCCCATCATTTCAAGTTTTTCTAGCAACTTGTGTTTTGAGTGACATTTGCTTGCACTTTTGTTATAATGTAATTGAGATACAAGAAAATATGTTTTTTTACGAATAATTTATTAAAACAGGAAAACAATGGTACATAGGAGTTTACACTGCAGAGAAGCAGACCTGCTCATAATAAGCAGACGTAGAAGTTCAATATGGAACTAGGCCCTCCCTCCAAGAGGGAAAACATGTCCACATAACCAGGACCCTCCCTCCAAGAGGGAAAACAGGCCATGAAGATAGACATAAACAAAAAAACTCCCTTGTTCTTGGGGAAATCAGACTAGGAGAAAACAAGTTTACAATATGATAATAATAAAAAACCTGGTAATGGCATGCAGGGCCACATATCGTTGAATAAGGAAAAGTAGCCACGATGAAACCTATTTAAGGTTTGTAATAGGGTTCCTCCACAATGGGGCAGTTGTAGCCCGGTGAAGCTGGATCGCTTGGCTTGGCCTCTGGATCATCACTGGACGTAGCCATCTCCTCGTCGCTAGTGGGATCTTCCGCTTCCATGGTACCTATAGGAGGCTGCTTAGTGGGGAGAGGAACATAATTTTTTGCCACCACAGGGTTGGACGAGATCTTGCTCGCAGGGAGAGTGGAGGGCCTTCATTGAGGTGGATTAATGGAGGAGGATGGAGGGCCTAGAGTGGTGGTCGAGGCAACAGAGGAGCTTGGAGGAGCAGATGGTGAAGGTGAAGCTTCTTGGGGAACCAACAATGGGATTCGAGCTAAAATATTAGAGGGGGGAGGAACCAGTGGATTAAAACAAAGGACCAGTCTAATGAGCAAATTCTTGAAGATCCGGTAGTTGATTCTTCTCTCCAGGTTTCTTCTGGACGCGCTGAAATCCCCAAACAATTCATCCTCCCAGTCATTGACAATCCTCTGGACTTCTTCAGTAATTTCAAGGTCGAAATCATTTCCGCTGGCCTAAGCAGAGAGAGGGATGTGGTGTTCCTCCTGAACTCCTCGACCTTAACAGCCTCTATGAGGGACACCACGTTGTCTCCTGGGCATGGAGGACAAACCAAAACACTGAGCAAACCATAGCAGAGGAGGACAGTGATTGAGAGCAAAGCTAGGTGGTGAAGCAGGAGCGAATTCCGCAACCTAGAAATCGACAATGAACATAATGGTTGGCGCTTTGGCCCAGGCTGGTGAATTAATGTGATTAAACTTAGAAATGACAGGTGAGTCCCATCTGCATGATTGGAAGCAGCCACGTCCCCTGCTGGATTAAAGGCCTGCATTGATGAGAGGCTGATGGTGAGGTCACGCGAGGGGGGGGATGGCCCTGTTAGCCTACCCTGTGTCTATATTGACATTGAGTACACCCGCATCCAAGGTATTCAACAAAATATTAATGTTCAGGTAGTGGTATTTTGATTACTAAGACAACGAAGGAGGACTTTCCATAAAGGTTCACAGCACATACACAATTGTTGGAGTATGCCCAAATCTCTTGAGGATGTATATCATTTCATGGCCAAGAGTGTTCTAACACTTATTGAACATAGGTTGGATAAATTGGAATACAAGGTTGACCAATTGACTGTGTTTGAGCATGAGAAGATCCGACTAAAGGAAAAGCTCAAATTTTGCAGAGAAAAGGTCATAATTTTGCAAAGAAAAGGTTGAATTTTGCAGATACAAGGTTGAATTTTGCAAATAAAAGGTTGAATTTTGCAAATAATTTACCCTAGCCATCGATTTGAATGTTGAATGAACATGGTAATCGGTCGTGGAGTATGTAAACCAAATAGATTAACCCTATCCATTGATTTGAATTCCCTAGCCATTGATTTGAATGCCCAATGAATAGGGTAATCGATCATGGAGTATGTAAAATGTATAAATTAAATATATTCATCTAAAATTTGTAGGAGCTAGAGAAAACTAGGTTAAATTCATGTATAATAGGGTAGATTTCACTCCAAAACAAGGTAAATTCATGTAAACTGAGGATAAATTTCGATTTTCTCACCAATTCAGGGGGAATTGTCTCTTCTACTCAGTGAATGCAACCTACTATGTGACCTCCAGATTGCAATATCTATAACCTCTGCCTCTTTCACCTTCGCCAATGACAAGGTGAGTCTTGATGATGCTAACAACATTTGGGTCGATGACAATAATCAGTATCAACATCATTACAATATTTATCATCATCATCATCATCACGAACATCAACATGTTCATAATTTTTTTCGTCGTCATCAATAATAGTCATCAACATCATCATAAACAACACCATCATCGTCATCGTCGTCATCATCATTAGTGACGATTATGATGATGATGCTGAAAATGAAATCGTCCTCATCATCATAGTCACCATTACCATTTGACCTCCTAAATCCTCCCCATTAATCTCTTATCCCTAAATAGTACCTTGTCACCCCTACCCCACCTCAAAACACACACACCCCCTAACTATGAACACTATCCTCTAAGCCCCACTTGAATCCACATACCTCTTAACCATGAATTCCAGTTTCATAATGGTTAACCCCGGCCCCTAATAATAATATAATAGTATTGGAAGTACCTAACCCTACCCCAAGGTCCATCACATTCAACATGACTTGAAACCCATACTCCCTAGTCCTAAACCCTATCCCTACTTACATATTCCCAAGACCCATGCTTAACACACTTGTTAATAATTAATCCTATCCCATGGGGTATTAGGAAGAACCTAACTTCAAGTGGCATTATATTAGACTAAGACAAGAATAGGGATTACCCAATCTTATAGAATAGGGATTACAGAGTACATTAGTGGGTTGTTCTTCCACATCATAAATGAGTGATCCGTGTTTATTGTTCATCCACTAAAGTAAGACAAACAATTTAATTTTTTGTAGAAACATTAGGTTATACATTTAGGACTTAAAACAACTCTGCATCATGAACCTTTTCCTTTGGGATGGTTATAGATGGATGCATAGATGCTAGTCACTCTCCAGTATAAATTCAAATGTTGTATTTAAAATATATTTGTGGATGAGTTGAAATGTGGCATTATGTATTTAAACATATGGGAATTTGTTATTGGAAACCGTTATCTATGGGATAGAGATCTTATTTTACAAAGAAGATACAAAATGTGGACGTTTATAAAGGAATTAAAACCTACCTTATCAAAAGTTACAAGGGTAATAAGACTTGAGTAAAATTTTGTGCATGTATGAGGTGATTTTGCAAATTTGATGAGGTTTACACCTAAATGGAAAATAAATGATTAGATTTAGCTCCTTAAATTGTCACCATTAAAAATCCCTAGTTTGTATCAAACTTCTCATGTGGAGAGTGTTGAGATAAAGAGGTTATACATGGTTAGATTAATGCATTATCTATCCTAGCATGTCATCTTCTAAATATTTGATTTCTTCGTTCCAAATAAATATGAGATTTATCATATGTGTGTTACTTTAGGGAAGTCAAGAAGATCACCATAAAAAAAAATGGTATCCATCGCCATTGATTGGTGAAACGCTAGACTAGTTGCATGGAGCAAAGTATTTTTCAAGCTATATCCTAACTCGATATACCATCAAGTACTCAATAAGGAGGAAGATCCTCTGAATAATAATTTTGAATGTGAGAATGGAAATTGGAAATGGTATTTGGAATGGTTTGTAGGGTGTGTGAATGTACAAATAATAAGATAAATGGCATGCATGTACTCAATTGTAGGACAATTGTAAAATGGCTATAAATTCCTTTAGGAACCATTTTTCTCTTGACAGTTTTATAGGTTTGTTATTGTCTAGAGAAATATGTATCTATTCTTTGTCTTTCTTGTAGACTTTATGTATAATACAATTTTCTTGTTGAAATAAAAAATTTGGGTACCTCTTCCAATGCATGGTTTGAGGCCAAAAAGTAATTAAATCCTTTTCTTTGAATGTAGTCACTTAAAAATGCATCAAATATGTAGGAGAATCCCAAATCAACGAAATGAAAATATTTTTGGATTGTTATAAATTTGTAATTTTCTTTATTTTTTGCATAATAAAGCCTAAATACTACAAGAAAGAGAAATAAAAATTATATAATGAACCAACAAGGTGTCAATATTCTATATACTGAACAAATTTGAAGGGCAACTCTTAATTTCACGTTGAAGGTGGTCAATTTTCCAAACTTGCACAAGGTTTGTGGATTGTTGAAAAATATATACATTGCAGAAAGTACAATGTTCATTGAGCAATCAAGAATTTCCCGTGCAGACATTGATGGGTTGTTGAAACTGTGACCCTTATTTTGAAATTTTATTAAATTTGTTGTCCTTCATAAATGACAATGATTTTTAAAATTTGCATTTTTAAAGTGTTTTTAAAATTACCCTTTTAGGAAGGGTTTGAACCCCTTGGAAGGGTTGGGAAGGGTTCAATTTTTATCATTGATTCCAAACACTTTTTCAAATCCTATTTCACCCACTTAGGGTTTCATCTTATATGGAATTTGTATACCCTTACACATTTTCCAAGATGAATGTGAGTTAGAATTTGGAAGAGTGTGCACGTAACACGTGCTCAAACATTGCATTACACAAGGAAATAATTATATGGCCTCTTACTTCAAGGAAATGAGTGATTGAGTGATAATCATGGGGTTATGGACATGAAAACGGGTAGGAAGAAAAGGAATTTTACTTGAATGGCTGAAATATGTCATAACCAACTAGTATTATCGATGTTGTTCACCATGGTTGATCTTGTAATCCATTGACCCATAATTTCCTAGCCATTATTGAGCCATGGTGACATAGTGTACCCCCTAATATCCATGACACTTGAAACCATAATCCCATGAAATATTACATGACTATAGTTTCAAATAGCGTCATTGCTACTGGGTGTTCCTAGGTTTCCCCAATCTTGACTTGGAAGGATGGAATAATACCGTGGGTCTAATAAAGGAATGGCCATTAAATGATTTAAAAATTATGGAATAAGGAAATATCTCGACAAATCCTAGGGCCCTCCAACATAACATGGACAAAACACAAGTTGAATAATTTCCATTTACCAAATGTATGAATATGTTAGTGTCATGTGAAAGTACCTACACATGAAAAGATAGGTGATGGGAAAGTCTAAGACTGGAGAGGTACAAGGAAAATGTTATCAAATGATAATTTGATGAATTAATAATGTTCTATTTTGTTGTATTTGACCCTTTGTATGTTTTGTGAGATTAAATAAGCTTTATATTGGCCCAAGTAAAGAGAGTTATAATTATGCAACGAAACTTGGCCAATTTCTCATTTTAACGCTATGAAATTTCAAGAGTTTGGCATTGCTGAATACATTAGTGCGTCGTGTGAAATTTCATTATTGTCCAATAAAATCAATCCAATTTTAGAGTTTCTTTCATTTATTTCAATGTTAAGGGACATGATGAAGCAAGATATTGTGAAATGGTTTGATGACATTGAGATCATGTTTATTGTTGCAATTAGTCTTGTATGATCGTGTTTATTGTTGTGATTAGTATTTTCTATTCGTTAAGGCCTCATTCATGACACTTGAGCCTAAGAAGTTCCATTTATGACCTAATCCCTTTGTTTTCTTCCTTTAGCCATGGTACATTCCTTGAGTTATGTGCATCCCTTTCTTCCTCCTCAACCATACTCTACTGCAATATAGGGTTGTAGAATTATTGATTTATGTCATTACATAAGTCAAATCCCTTGCTAGATTTTTTTTCCCGCTGCACGTCATATTTTTGTAACATGTTTTTTTTGTCATCTTTTCATTGAGTTTGCATCATGGATGTGATGCAAATATGTCATTTTCTCCATTTATACATCAGAAAATTCAATATACGTCAATAGTCAATACATCAAAATACTTTTCATTGATTCAATATCAAATGAAAATTGTAAGTAAATGGTTCAAAATTAATATTTTTGCCACCTTACATGTGCAATTCTAATATAAAGTGAAAAAGGAGGTTCCCTACATTTCATTTTAACATGAGTGTGTGGGGTAGAGCTTCTTGGAGTTGAAAATATTTGTTTGGACACTTGATAAGGGAAGGGAAAAAATATTTCCGAGGCATCACCGGATCAAAGGTAATTTTTTTGTTATTTCCCTCCAATTTTTTTTTAAACTTTGATATTTAAAATGAAATATGATTTTGATTTTGGAGATCAGATTTGTATTTTGGATGGGATATGTATTTTTATCTCATAGTTAGTGTGCTATAGAATAGACTTATATTAACCATCAATCTCATCAATGTTTACATATTGTAAAACTACTAATTTATAAATAACAATAATGTTTAAATAATAAATGACAAAAATATGATTAAAACACGATGTAAACATGACACAAATAGGATGCAAGTGATGAAGGAAAAATCAAGATATCTAATTTTAAGAACAATGTAATCAAACAAAACAATTAACTTTTTATGTGTTGGAATGAAATAAAACATTATTTATACCAATGGAAAGTAACATCGCCACCACCACCGCCACCAATAATCTATCTCTATTATTTTTAAAACCCTATGACATTTTACTCTCATGGAAAGTGACACAATGAAAAATAAATTCAATCTTAATTGTATGTTCAACTATTTCATGGTCAATTATTGATTTCCTTGTAAAACTAAGTGAATGTGTTACAATAATGGCATATGCCCAACTATGTCACAATAATAAATTTTAATATAATATCGAATCAATGACTTGAACCTTAAATGACATGTTTTTTTGCCCAATATTAACTAGGAAGAATGGAACAATACCATGGAGTTTAAAGGAATGGCCATTAAATGCTTTAAACATTATGGAATAAGGAATTATCTCGACAAATCCTAGGGCCCTTTAACATAATATGGACATAACAAAAGTTGAATCCTTTCGATTTGCATTGATGGAGTCATAACTTGGTACTCACTTAGCCCCTCTGGGTGTCTAGATCTCCTCTCGTATTTTGGTCAACTGTCCTTGGTTAGTATTGTTGTGATTTCAAATAAAAAACAAAAGGATCACCATAATATCCATGGGAGCATAAGCGGCATCATAATTTGAGATATACCTTCCGTGTCCAGATGTTTGAATATCCTCTCATCATTTTTCTAGTGTTGTCAACTAGAAAAATACCGAAATTTAAATAAAACCATCAACTTAAAACACCTAACACCCCTACCCCTCTCTACCTCTAACCCTGTAACACCCCCCTCTCTCTACCTCTTCCAATCCCCTATCTTTGTCTCTCTCATACTCCCCCTACCCCCAACCCCCCCCCCCCCCCCCCCCCCCCCTCCCTCTCCTTCTCCCCCCCCCCCCCCCCCCCCCCCCCCCTCCCTCTCCTTCTCCCCCCCCCCCCCCCCCCCCCCCCCCCCTCGCCCCTTCTCTTTGTCGTTCTACAACTCCCACTACCCCAACCTCCTAACAACTCCTCTCTCTCTAGCACCCTAACTGTAGCACCCCTAAGTAGCTTAAGCTTCATATTTTACTTCCAAAAGACGTCATTTAAGAGATTCCATACCAATGACAAAGCAATTATAATGATGTGTCATTAACGCCAATAGACTGGAATTATCGTCGGTAGGGAGTCACTTAAGCGACGTCTTTCATAACTAAAATTGTAAAATATAGGGAAGATATATCGTTTTGGTTGACTCATTCTCTATGTGCTATATAAGGGCCAGGTATCACTTTTAATGTTTTCCATATAGTTTTTATTTCAATTATATGGGAAACAACATTTTTTTCCCCTATACTATCTCATACAATGTAAATCCAACATTTTTTTTCCAAATTGTGTTGTAGGAAAAATGTGTTAAAATTGTCTTGGTAATAATGTTCTCAAGATCCTTGTTATAGCTTCAACTTTCCAATTTGTTGGAATATTGGACAATACTGAGAGGGGGGGGGGTGAATCAGTATTGATACATTTTTAAGAATTCAAACCACTTTTGATTTATTTGTTAAAACACATGATCAACAAGAACACACAAAACATAACATACTTTATATTACTGCAAAATTGTGTTTACAAATAGTTTATGACTGCTTCTACAAACAAGGATGGTATTACACCCTTATTTACTAGAAACTACTAGAAGGAAGCTATGACCCCCTTGTTTATCAACTGCTACAGAAAGGATGCTACAACACCCTATTTACCAGCTACTACTGGAAGGATGCTACTACACCTTGTTTACCAGCTACTACTGGAAGGATGATACGACCCCCTGTAGGAATATAGCATGCCATAGCACCACCCTACCACCATGATATGTTTTTATCGGACTTCCATATCTTCTTATGTCTCCCTTGGTCTCTGTTTTACTTGTTTCTACATCGATCTTGACTACAAAGACAATTTATCTCACTCATCACTCTGTCTATAAATACCTTCTAACACATTTTCTGTGAATGCATCTCTTCACCGTTGTGCCTTTTCATTCTTGGATCGTGCCTCTTCATGAAAAGCAATTCTTCATTTTAACAATTGTTTAACTCTATTTAGGTTTATCAGTCATACCTTTCCGCAGCAAAATCTTACCAGAATTACCTCTCTGCAATGATATTTCCGCAATAGATCCTTTTCGCAACCATCGTGAGTCATTTATCCATTGAGAACTCTTTCCTATCCATTGATCTAACCCACAGATTTCCCTCTGTAATCGTGTTTCTACAGTTTCCTTAGCTTTCCACAATTGTCTTTCCGAAACAACCCTTCTGCGCCGTTGATTTCTTGTGGACTCTTCCATGAGCGTTGATCTGCGATCAGATGCAAATTGTGGGTTTGTGTTTTGACTTTTCTAAAAATGTCCTTTCGCGATTTCCTTTCCGCAATATACTTTCTGCACCCTTGTTTTCTTCCGAACTCTTCCCTGGTCATTGATCTTTAGATCAGATGCGAATTACGGATAGCAGGTTTTCCAAATTTCTTAAAAGTGCTTCTGCAGTTTGATTTCTGCAAGATTTATTCCATGTCATTGATTTCTTGCAGAATCTATCCTGATCGTTGATCTTAGATCAGATGCGGATTGCGGGTTTTTCGAATTAGTTCAAACTACTTCCACAATTTCCTTTCCATAATTTTTCTTTCGCACCGTCGATCTCTTATAGAGTCTTTCCTCACCACTGATCTTGCGGATTACGGGTTTTCCAATTTTGTTCAAGTTACTTCCGCAATTTCCTTTTTGCAAAACTTCTTCTGCACCGTTGATTTCTTGCATAGTCTTTCCTGACCGTTGATATTGCGGAACCACACTTTCCCATTTTGGACCTCCGCAATTTTCTTCCACGACTTTGTTTTTGCATTTCTTCTGAACTGTCGATTTCCATGCGGGTTTACTCCTAACCGTTGATCTACGATCAAATGCGAATTGCGGATCTTCACTTTTCTTTGTGCGGAAATCATTCACCACCACTGATTTCCTTGCGAATTCAATCCTAACTGTTGATTTACGATCATGTGCAGATTTGTGGATCTTCACTTTTCTTTGTGCAGAAATCATTCACCACCATTGATTTCCTTGCAGATTCAATCATAACTGGTGATCTACGATCAAATGCAGATTTGTGCTATAGCATTGTGGATCGCTCTGCAGCCGTAGAGCTTCTACGCACTTTCTTCTAACCGTCGGATATGTTCATGTTGCCTATTCCAAAAAGGTACAAGGCCTGACAGGTCGTCTCGGGATCCAGGCTGGTGACTTCTTATGGATTCCAAGCTCCTAGAGCCCCCACAATACCTTTTCTCTATGCGTCGAATAACCATAGTGAGGCCAGTGCATATCAAACACACTGCCAATGTGGGATAAATCCCAATCATCAAATTAATATGTACCAATGATCACCTGATCAGACGATTGTTGAGTCTTCGTAATGAATTCTACTGTAGATACTCATCTCCTCTGCCTCTTGCATCGATCGACCGCTACTTGTCGAACTACCATCAGTTGCAGATACTCATCTCCTCTACCTCTTGCATCGATCAACCGCTACTCATCGAACTACCATTCGACTTTGTAATTCCTTTACCTTGCACTAATTTTTCCCTATCATCATGCTTTATTGATTATCCCTTTGTCATTGCTGAACTCTTTTGACATCAATTGACAATCCACGTAATGGATCCTTTGTATTTTACTGAGTTCATCCTCCCGCCATGTCTATTGGTTATTCCTTTGTCATTCCAAAACTCCTTTGACATCAATGACAACTATATTCTCAACAATCCCCCCCTTTGGCATTGATGGCACCATATAAGCATTCTACCCCTTTGACAACAATGACAAAGGATAACCTTTTATGCCATTGATGTACCCATTTTGATATAGGATTTCCTGTCTTTCTTCTTTCTGACAATTGCCCTTGCCCACATATCTCTTCTTTTAAGTTTTTTGCGTCTCTTCCCCTTGTTAACCAGAGTTGGTGCTAATCATTGCTTGAGTAATGATAGTCTTAGTTAGCATCCTCATCTTCCTTCTTGCGGCAAGTCTTTGAATAATCACCTGAGAGAAAAATTCATAGACTCCCCCTATCATTGTGCTTCCTTCTACTTCTTTATTGAGTCTCTCTCAGTTTACTTCAAGCTAATTCTATGCACCTTTTCTCTGTGTCAACCATGCACCAGTATTATTATTTAACCTTGATCGTCTCTTGTCTTTGAATAATATAGCTTTGATCATAATTCACCTTTAGATACCAATTGAAAATTTTAGATACCAGTTGGAATTTTTTGAATTTAACTCCCCTTGAGTATATGATCTCTCCTAATGTTATTTTCGGGGTTCTCTTTAGATCATGAGAGATCTTAGAAAATAACTCTACAGTCATCACTATATCCCTCTTCATCACCTTCATCTTCTTCTTCATCGGTGTATCCTTTTACATATTCATCTTGCTTTCCCTCATAATGGATGCCACTTGTATTTATAGCACTATTATGCTCATCATCATCTTTGGAAACTTCACTAATGTTTGAAATTTGTGTTTCTTCTAAGTATTTGTAATATGAATTTCTTCTCCACATTTTTCCATGAAGTACCCTACTTGTTGGTATTCTATTTCCTTGTTTCTTTGATTCCATATATTGATCTTTCCCCTTGGTTCTGCAATCAATAGCCTTGTGACCAAACTTGTGACAGCAATGACAATAACCATAGAACTTTCCTTTATGTACTTAAACTCTTTCAATCTCCTTCTTCTTCCATTGTTTCTGAGCCTCTATTGAATCACTCTTTCTTAGCTTACATTCTCTAGCCATATGTCCATAGTTGTTACACTTGTAACATTCTATGTTATATTTTTCAAAAGGTGCATAACAGTTATGGTTACTTACTTTTGATTTCTTACTAGACTCATTCTTCTTGTAGCCACTAGACTTTTCATATGCTCTGCAATTTAGGGCTTTATGACCAAAATTATTACAAGAGTAACAATGACCAAGAAATATTTGTTGGTTTCTACTTGTCATTGTTCTTCTAGGCCTCATATCTATTCTTTGTAAAAAAGGAGCAAATTTCTTACTTTCCTTCCTCTTGGATGCAACAACATAGCTTCTCTCATCTTTTATGGAAGAGGAATATCCTGGATTCTTTCCTTTTTCAAAACCTAATCCAAATTTATCATTTGATGATCTTTGGATACTTAGGATTTCATCTAAGGTTCTTGAGCTATTCTCAAATTTTGACTGAACATATTTTTCATCAAGCTTTTCCTTAAGTAGAATAACTTCCTCTTCAAGTCTTTTAAAGTCTTGTATTTTATCCTTGACCTACTCATCAATGGTCTGCTAGTGTTTGAGCCTTTTTAATTTATCCTTGAAGTTAGCAACTTCATGTTTTAAGCTCTTGGCCTCTTTCACGCTATCCATTGCTTATTTTCTTGAGATTTGTAGTTCTTCTTGGAGGGTCTTGTCTTCCTCTTCTTTTGATTTCTGCACTTCTTGGTATTTTGACAATTTTTCTTTCAAATATTTGTTTCTTCTTGTACTTTTTTCAAGTTCCTCAATAGAAGCTAGGAGTTGTGCCTTTAGTTCCTCCTCCTTCAATATCTGAGTCATTTTCTGGAATTATTGTCTCTATGAGTAGACTTCCTTCATTTTCACTTATATTCTCGAATTTAGAAAAGTTTGTTTCTGTTCTTTGTTCAACTGAGCAAATTTTCTCCAATTTGATCCAGATTTCCTTAGCTGAGAGACATGGTCCTATATTTTCTTTGATAGGTTGAGGTAATCCATCAAATATAGCCTCCATCGCCCTTGAGTTATTTTTCTTGGATTCTTTCTGAGATGTAGTCCTTATTATTTTTGGTGCAATGTAATTAGAGATTACTGAATTTCATACTACATATCCTAATGATTATAAGTATACTCTCATTCTTATGGTCCATAATGCATATACTTCTTTACTAAGCACTAGATCTATGTTGGCTGGAATCCCTTCTTATTAATCCATAGTGGTTTTTAATAGGATCTTCCTTCCAGTGGTTTATATTGTAGTGAATGATCCTGCTCTGATACCAATTGTTGGAATATTGGACAATACTGAGGGGGGGGTGAATCAGTATTGATAACTTTTTAACAATTTAAACCATTTTTAATTAATTTGTTAAAACAAATGATCAACAACACACAAAACACAAATTTATCGTGGAAACCCAATTGGGTAAACCACCAATACTTTCTATTACTGCAAAATTGTGTTTACAATTAGTTTATGCATGCTTCTACAGACAAGGATGGTATTACACCCGTATTTACCACAAATACTAGAAGGAGGTTATGAACACCTGGTTTAACAGCTGCTATGGAAAGGATGCTACGATGCCCTGTTTACCAGCTACTGCTGGAAGGATGCTACTACACCTTATTCACCAGTTGCTACTAGAAGTAGGATACGACCCACTGTAGGCATATAGCCTGCCCAAGCACCACCCTGTTATGTTTTTATCGGACTTCTAGATCTTCTTATCTCTCCCTTGCTCTCTATTTTACTTTTTCCTACATCAATCTGAACTACAGAGAAAATTTCTCTCACTCGTCACTCTATCTATAAATACCTTCTAACATGTTTTCTATGAATTCGTCTCTTCACTGTTGCGCTTTTTCATTCTTAGATCATGCCTCTTCATGAAAAAACAATTCTTCATTTTAACAATTCTTTAACTCTATTTAGGTTTATCAGTCATACCTTTCCACAACAAAATCTTACCAAAATTACCTCTCTGCAATGATATTTCTGCAATAAATCCTTTCTGCAACCATCTTGAACCGTTGATCCATTGCGGACTCTTTCCTGTCCGTCGATATAACACACATATTTCCCTCTGTAATCATATTTTTCGTAGTTTCCTTAGCTTTTCGCAATTGTCTTTCTACAACAACCTTTCTGCATCGTTTATTTCTTGGGGACTCTTCCTTGACTGTTGATCTACGATCAAATGCGGATTGCGGATTTGCGTTCTGAATTTTCTCAAAATTTCCTTCCGCAATTTCCTTTACGCAACTACTTTTTCGCAATATCCTTTCCGCACTGTTGATTTCTTGTGGACTCTTCCATGGTCGTTGATCTTTAGATCAGATGTGGATTGCGGATTACGAGTTTTCCAAGTTTCTTCAAAGTGATTCTGTAATTTAATTTCTGCATGATTTCTTCTGCACCGTTTATTTCTTGTGGACTGTGTCCTGATCGTCGATCTTAGAAAAAATGCGGATATCAGATTACGGGTTTTCCAAATTAGTTCAAACTACTTCCACAATTTTTCTTTTGCACCGTCGATCTCTTGCAGAGTCTTTCCTCATTGTCGATCTTGCAGATTGTGGATTCCAGGTTTTCCAATTTTGTTCAAACTACTTCCTTAATTCCCTTTCCGCAAAACTTCTTCTGCACCGTCAATTTCTTGCGTAGTCTTTCCTGACTGTTGATCTTGAAAATTGCAGAACCACACTTTCCCATTTTGGATCTTCGCAATTTTCTTCCGCAACTTTGTTTCCACATTTCTTTCGAACCATCGATTTCCTTACGGGTTTACTCGTAACCGTTGATCTATGATCAAATGCAAATTGTGGATATTCACTTTTCTTTGTGTGGAAATCATTCACCACCATTGATTTCCTTGTGGATTCAATCCTAACCGTTGATTTATGATCAAATGCATATTTATGGATCTTCACTTTTCTTTGTGCAGAAATAATTCACCACCGTTGATTTCCTTGCGGATTCAATCCTAACCGTTGATCTATGATCAAATGTGGATTTGTGCTATAATGTTGTGGATCGCTCTACAACCCTATATCTTCCACGGAATTTCTTCTAACCGTCAGATATGTTCATGTTTCCTGTTCCAAAAAGGTACGAGGCTTGACAGATCATCCTGGGCTCCAGGATGGTGACTTCTCGTGGATTCCAAGCTCCTAGATCCCCCACAATACCTTTTATCTATGCGCCAAATAGCCATAGTGAGGCCAATGCATATAAACACATTCAAACTCATACGCACTGCCAATGTGGGATAAATCCCAATCTTCAAATCAATATGTACCGTTGATCACCTGATCAAATGATTGTTAAGTCTTCGTAATGAATTATGTTGCAGATCCTCATCTCCTTTGCCTTTTGCATCGATCGACCGCTACTCATCGAACTACCATCTGTTGCAGATCCTTGTCTCCTCTGCAACTTTCATCGATCGACCGCTACTCATCAAACTACCATCCAACTTTGTAATTCCTTTGTCTTACACTGAGTTTGCCCTGTCATCATGTTTTACTGATTATCCCTTTGTCATTGTTGAACTCCTTTGACATCAATTGACAATCCACATAATGGATCCTTTGTCTTTTACTGAGTTCATCTTGCTAACATGTCTATTGGCTATTCCTTTGTCATTCCTGGACTCCTTTGACTTCAATAACAACTATATTCTCAACACAATTAGCCTATGAATGGTATGATTTAGTATTCCTACGATGAATGTTGTGATAATAATCTAAACTTTGAAATAGTTGTGAAGTGAATTTCAAATCATGATTTATCACTAACTCCCATGGAACACCAAATTTGGTGAAGATAAATTCTTATAAAAACTTAAATAACTTGTATTATTTTGCATTTGGAAACACTTTGAACTCAACCAATTGTTAAGATAATATCTATATACCAAAATATAATGATCTTGATTGGAAGGAGGTTCAATTGGTCCCACAAATTCCAAGCTTGGTTTGTCTAATGGTTTGAAGGAGGCTTGTGGGTGATGAGGCATTTCCTTAGTTGTCACATCTATTGACACATTCACTAGAATATTGGTAAAGTGTTATCCAATTGTATCTAGTGTGCAAATATTTTAGAGTCGTTATTTTTTAAACAAAATTATCCCCATTTGGTTCATCATGACATGCATAAAGAATATCAAAAGAAAAATTATCCCGCAAGTAATATAATGGTATCATGATCCAAATACTTTAGGGATAAGGTCATCAATGAATTGTAATATTATGCTATACAACAATTAAAAAAAGTGTATTTACCTCCTTTGGATCAAATAAATATACTAGTTCACATATACTAATCAATAAATACAATTCTATAGTTTACAGTCCAAATTTATAGCTACAATTCTCCAACTATGGAATTGAAATTTTTGGTTGACCACAAAGGATCCACATAATGGAAGAGATGGTTGACCTTAATTACTTCACATAGTCTCAAAATTTGAAATGTAGGTTGATACCTTTTTATATAATGATCATTGTCTATAAGTCAACCTTGAAAAATATAAATAATGGATTTGGCATAAACATAAACTATGGAATATTTTACTTAAACATAAACACATTGAAAGCTTAAAATAACAAATCTATTTATAGTGCGGTATATTTCTCTTATTCTATATTTTTTGGTCACGACACATTTTCTTTTTAAATTGAGTTGTTATGGTGTTTTTACTGGCGTATATGTTTTATAGAATGGCCTCCCAATTTATCCTCCAATGACTTAATGAATAATCAACATATTTATGCCACTCTCTGTTAAATATCAACACAATTTTATTTGAATTTGAAAAAATGCATGTTAATTGTTTTATGCTAGTATATTTCACACCTAATCACAACCTTAATCTCAATGTATGGAATCCAATTGACATTTAAGATGAGGAATGTATATCATGTATTTATTTAAATTTTTATATTCTAAACTCAATCAGAAGCCTTGTATGCGCATGTTTCATAAAAAGACACAGTGCATGATGCCAATATTATAGACATAAAGATGCACAATACAAATATGACTAGGAGATTTAGGAAATGAAGAGAGAAAGTATGTGATGAACAAAACAAGAAATTGAATCGACATTGCATGTAAAACAATAATAAAAGAAACTTGTATAAATTCATAAGCATGCTTATGCATAAAAAAATCATAAGTGTTACAAAGAGATCCGTTCAACAAGATTTTTACAATTCCATATCAGATTGATCTTTAACTTCGTCCAAGTCGACATATGAGTCAAGAATATTGGAATATGTATCCATCCATTTAGAATCATTGTGAGTATTGTCCAAAACAACATCTACAAAATCTAGTGCTAATTCATCATCGATATAGTTATCATCGTCAAGATGTGAGCCAATGACTGTCTGGTCAACTTGATTCCCCCCTACATATTACTCTTCTTAATCCTGATCATGTTGATCTTCTTCTTATTCTTCTTGATTGTTACTACCTTCTTCTTCTAGAAAAATATACTTTATGGGTCGTCCTCTTAGATCAAATCTAACAACAAAAGACAAACCTTCTCTACTTGGTACCTCTAAAAAACACTTGCTCACATTGAATTGGAAGTACATAGGGCTCTGTATTTTGCTCATACCTATTAGTATTAATCATGGTAAATCCATTTCCATGATCAATAGTTGTTCTTTCATCACCTTGCAACAGCAATATATACCACCTCATCTTAAAGAGAACCACTTTGAAGGATTTAAAGTATATATCCATGTTGATTGCATGGGCAGACCCGGGTTTACTATAATTAATCAAAAACACCCCAAACTCACTGGCCCTTTCGGCGACAGACCGCGAAGCGGTCTGAAGTCTCACCCGAAGTGAATCTAATGGGCTGGCCAAGACTCAAGTGTCTTGGACCAGGTTCTGCGCATCCTACTTCTTTTCTCCCGCTCCTGCGAGCCACAAGATCAACTATCTCTGCGCATCGCACATCCCCTTCTACTCGCAGCACTTTTACCCGTGCGATTCTTACCAAGTGCAAGTCGCACGATTCCTTCCCGCGTCGCACAACTTCCACTTACTCACAATATTTCCAACCCTATCACATCTCTGCGCACCGCGGAACACCCAACCTCTCCTCAACGCTAAGCCCTCAGCTCGCAGTATCGCGCACCGCAGCTCCTCTGCCGGTGCGATATCGCCTCTCTGCGATATCTTACCACTACGACCTTGCGCTCTTAGCGTTGACTGTGCTGATGTGTGAAACTCTACTTCCCAGAAGTTATATTGTGATTAAATGGTCATTAGAAACAGACGTAAAGGAGTCTTGTAAGCAGCTTACTAAAATACTTCAACTTATCTCTACCTTCTTGCATTACCGTGAACTGAACCATACATCCATTCACTTACTGCAACTAACATTACATGCATAATAACCAGTAAAGATAAACAAATACAAACACATTCATGCAACAGATAACACACAGATTTAACGTGGTTCACCCCCAGGCTGGGAGCTACATCCACCAAACTATGCTTCTATTATGTATCTTGAGGGAAGTTAGCACAGTCTGTTGCACCGCATATGCAGCGCGAGATCTCTTCTAGATATCTGGTCTATTTCCATCTCTATATTGCCTTTCTTTCAATATATCCTTCCCTCTCTTCTCTCTCTGTGGATGGTTACATACAGACTCAAATGACTCACAGACAAGCTAGGTGTCTGGATCGTTACAACACAGTCTGTCTGACTGACTCCTGAGTCTACAAATAATCAACTGACTAACTAACTCACCAACCGACCCTTTACAATACAAAATACAAGCTTTTATAGGCGGCCTGAAGGTCTCGCCATTACAACATTGTGGGCCCGTACCAACAGTAACCCAAACCCTAATTAGTGACAGTCGGTCCTCTCTGTCCTTGAGGTAGCCGCTTCCCGTCACACCACAACTCTCTGCAGTCTTTCATGCTTCCCGGCACTGACCATGGGTACTATGCACCGCTTCTCTTTCTGTCCTTCGCCTTCAATGCTTGAGCCTCGTTGCTCCTTCTTCTTTATGAGGGTCGCTGAGCCCTCCTGTCTTCTGCCGCTGCCTTCAATGCAGTGGTTGAGCTTTCTTCTCTCGGTCGCTCGGGTACCATTGCCTTCTTGACTTTTCTATCCCAAAAGTCATGGTTTTCGGCTCTGCTTTCCAGCTGGAAACATGCTACGGCGTCGTAGCTCTGCCCTGTCTTCTTTCCGCCAAAACTTATATCTTTCCGCCAAATCTTATATCTTTCCGCCAAAACTAGCAGCTTCTTCTGTAGCTGCGGGACCTTGCTCCAACAGTCCCCTAACACTTACTTGTGGCTCGTCCTCGAGCCACCTGCAACAAGCTTCTCCGGCTGCAACTTATCCTTCGCCTCCTGCGAAGTCTTCTGCAACTTCTACCGAAGTCTTTTGACTTCGCTCTGCATTACCTCGACATGTTCTTTCTGGAGTTTCGGTAACTTAGTCCGCTGGGCTCTCTTATCCTTTCTGCCCATAGTCACGGTGTCGCTCTCTTCGCTCTTTCTTCTTTATAAGCGCTCTAGTGTTTGAGAAGTGTTCCATAGATAGCCTTGCCTTTTTATCTGGGTTAGAACTTTTGTCACAAGGAAAATTTGTATCTTCCAGCCTCCTCAAACCTTCCCTTCCATATAGAGCCTCGTGGACGGAGAAGAAGCAACCCATGAACTCCGCTCCGAGAACAAGCCTTTGTCCTCGTTCTGGAAGTCTCCCCTCCGCTGGGTTTGCAGTCTTCTTCCACTTCTCTTCTCTTCGAAGTGGTCCAGGTCCACATGCTGCCGCTGACCCTCAGGTTTCTGTTTCAGTACCTTCACCATGTTTCGTGCTTTTCTTAGCTGATCAGATAGGTCAGTGACCTTCTCCCGTTGCTTTCTTTTTCTCATTTTCACCTTCCTTCTAGCGGGAGATTTCTTCTCATCATTCTTCTGCTCTGCTTTCTTATCTTCAGTGGTCGGCTCGGCGTTCTTCTTCTCCTTAGCAGAGACTTTAGTAACAACTTCTACTTCTGGCGCTTGAGTCTTCATCCTTAGCGACTGTCTAACTTGTGCTGTACTTAATTTCACAACCCTGGGCGACGTCGTCATGGCGGATCTACAGTCACCAGGACCAGGGTCAAAACGTCTCAACATGCCTTCTAGAGGTTCGCTTTTAGTCAGAATCCGCTCGGCTCAATACTCTGGGCGTGCAGTGGCTTCGAACTCTGGAAGTCACTGTACTCTGCAACTTAATTGGCTCTGGTCAGGGGACACTTAGCACTGGCTTTCATAGCTCTCGAGATTTGGCAACTGTACCCTTCCTGCTTGAAGGATGTCTGCTTTTAGGCTGAAGGCATACTACCGGACGCAACGGTTATCCTGGGTCACACCCGTTGGTCATCATAATTACCTGGACAAGAAACTACCCGTCATTCTGATCTGTCATAATTGCTGAGATCTGCTCATGTGTCCCTCCAAGCGTGCATATACAGGCATCGGTG
>LPNX010815388.1:52762-78341 GCA_001517045.1 Pseudotsuga menziesii | reverse complement strand
TACTGGCTCAATGATGCCTGCTGTTAGCATTTTATCAATTTCGTCCTTTACTTTTTCTTTGTAGCGCGGATTCAATCTGTATGGGCGCTGCTTAACTGGTATAGCATCCTCCTTTAATGGTATCCTCATGACTCCCAAGTCTCCAACTATTCCCCTCATCTCTGTGAACTTGGTGGGAAATAGGTCTTGATAATCATGTAGCAGAGCTGCAATATGTCCAACTGTTTCATCATTCCAGTAGTCTCCAATAGAGGCAAACTTAGGTTCTTCGTCTGTGCCAATATTGATATTTTTAATCTTGATGGGCTCGGTGATCGCTGGAATCTCTAACTATGGTCCCTCCACTTCACAAGTGCCTTCTGATTCTGGAATGTTGGTATTGCGAGGATCCTCATCCGCTTCCTCTGATTCTGATGTAAAATTATAGCATTCCAACGCCTCTTCTAGCTGGATAGTCCACTCAGGTTGGACTGGTACTGAGATAGTGCGATCCTCAAAAATCTTTGTCTTGATGATATCTAGGGCCTGAGCAACACTTGGATGTTCTGACTCAAATGCAAAGGTGAGTAGGAAGCTGTCTGTCATAAGCGGCCATGTGGTTGTTCCCTTGCACAGCTCGGTCTCTGTATACCAATTCCTTGGAATTGTGTCCAATGTGTGGATGAATCTGTGAACCCATTCATCCTCTGGAATATCCGACCAGTTCTGTTCACATATCTAAATGTGTATCCTGGGGTCAGTTTCTCCTGTGTACTTGTGCTGAACATACCTTCTATCGTTAGAAAATCTGATCGCCATCAGTCTTTTGATATTATCCCATGATGCGATATTTTCTTTATGCGCATACCACCATCTTGCAGGTGTGGCTCGAACTGCAAGGTCCATAGCTGCGATCCTCTGCTCAGGAGGAATTTGTTGCTCAAATTGTTCAAGAAAATCTTGGATGTCTGTCAGACCATGATATGATGGGGTCTCAGTGATCTCGGCGCCAATCCATCGCAGTGATTTACTTATAAACGCACATCTGGGCGATGAGACTTCGTAAAGTCTGTTCTGCCAGTTTTCTAGACCAACATCCGAATCCGACGCGCATGAGCTGTCGCATCGCCAGCTAATATGCCCTTCTGCAGTGGGATTGATATAGTCATTCTGGTTTGCTGTCATCTGGTAGAGACTCTCCATATTATGTGCCTCTTCCTCTGCTCGGATAGGTTCGATATATCTCGGTCCTTGGTAAGGATCCAGCGGTGCGATGACCCGGATCTGCGCATCCTCAAAGGTCATTTGTATTTTCTTTAGGTCAATGACAGCTTTGCTGCCAATTGCCCAATCAATACTTAATAGTGCTGGATATGGTCGACTGTCACCAATGATTTCTATAACCTCGAAGTCCACAAAAGTACGAACTCCATCAATATCAACTGGCACCTGCGATAGTCGACCCAATGGTGATACTCGCTGCTGATTAGCTAATCTTAGGTGGATAGGTGACAGGGCTAACTGAGGACTACCCATCTGTTCCCATGTCTGCTTGGTTAGCACATTCACCTCTGATCCCAGGTCTAAGACAACCTCATCCATTTCAAACTCACCGATCTGGGCTGTGAATTTCATCTCTCTTCCTGTCCTTGCATGTCTTGTAATATTATGGACAGCGCGGTGTGCACTGCCCGAGAGAGAGGGTTGCTGACACTGATCTATCATATGCTGTAGCTCACCAACAGCTTTATCATTTCTCAGGAGTTTCAAGCAGCTGTGCAGGAAGGCTTGTACACTTCCTGTCGATTCATCCTCGTCACATCTTCCGGATGTGGTAGCCTGCTGTGCCTGCTCAGGGCTATCGCTACAAAGTACTTGCTGCGGTACGCCCCTAGACGGTGGTACCTGCGGTCCTGATGGTGTAAGTTCATCAAATGAAGCCTTAGCTTCATGAAAGGTCTCTTTATTCTTCTGTAGGTCGAGCGCTGTTGCTTTAGTATGAGCTCTGTGCACCCACTCCTGACTTGTGTTCTTTTCGGTCTCCTGCGATGTGCCACTGGTGGAAGCACCGCTCCGAGTCACAATATGGACTCTTGGTTCTGGTTCTGCCTGCTCAGCGACGATAAGTTGGATGTTCTGGTGTGCTGATGGTTTAGGGTCTCTGATCTTAGCTATCAAGATGGGACACTCTTCTATAGTATGATCATAAGATTTGCAGTAGTTACAAGTAGTAGTGGCGTTCTGGCAGTCCCTAGCATAGTGTCCTACAATTCCACAATTATAACAAGTAACTAGTCCACGACCTTGGCCAAAACCTCCTCCTCGGCCAAAGCCTTCTCCGCGTGCAAAGCCTCCTCCACAGCCTCGTCCTCTGAATCCTCCTCCACGGCCTCCGTAAGCCTGGTCTGGCTGTGGTCCTGTTGCTGGACCCTGTGTGTCTGCTTGGACTCTGTACACATCATGTTTCCTCTCTGACATGAGATCATAAGCTCGGCAGTCCTGTTGATCATGCCCAACTGATTTACAGAAGAGACAATATAGGTTTTTAGATGTCTGTACATACTTCTGGAGCAAGGGGCATTGCTGAGGTGGATGACCTTGTGTCCTACATATTTCACACCATGGCCCTTGTGTTTGTGGTAAGGGGTTAGGAGCCCCTGATGCTAAATATTCTGTAAAGATTGGACAGTTGTCTTTACTGTGGCCCTGTGCTCTGCACTTTATGCACCATATGTCTTGCATAACCTCTTTCCCTTTTTTAAGTTCATGTATCTGTAACGTGAGGTTGGCCAACTGGGTCTGTAGAGTTGTCATTCCTGTACTGGCTTCTGCTAAAGGTGAAGCCTCTAGTTTCATTGCCATCTCCAGCGCTTCATCTTGAGTAGTGAGTTTCTGCTGCATTAGTGGCATTCTGATATGAGGGAGCAGCGCTGCAATAAACCATTCCTTATGCTGCTCTGGCGCAAACTCAAAACTTACTTGGTCCATAAGAGCTTTGAATTTCTGGTCAAAGTCCCATACTGACTCTGATGGTAGCTGTTTAATATCCTTAAGCTCCGTAATGCACTGAGACTCAGACTTAGGTTTCTTAAACTCTTTGATCATGGAATTCTTGACCTGGGCGAGCGTCTTGGGTAATGTAGTATACTTTATGTACCATGTCAAGGCTCTGTCTCTGAGTGTGGTAACCAACTGTACAAGTTTAAGGTTATCATCGTTGATTGTTTTAATGGTCCACATAGCTTCGCATAGGAACCAATGCTGTTCCGGGTCTTCTGCTCCTGTACCTTTAAAAATAGGTAGCTTCATGTCGTCTCCCATTCTATTTCTCTGGGGTGGGTTCTGACTAACTGGAGTACTACCACTCAGCGGTGTAGGTGAAGGTGTTGTAACGGGAGTAGGTACTGACTGTGAGCTACTAGATGGAGTACCTACGGGATTATTCTGAGTCCCTGTCTGCTTCTGTGGAGTATAGGGGTGGTAAGGGATACCCCCCTCTGGTTCTTCTGTGGTGTTAGGGCTCTAATGTCTAATACTGTCTGAACTGTCTTCAAATATAGGAGAACTAAAATCTACTTTATACTTCTTTCCACTACGTGTTCGTCCAATGTCATCAAAATCACTTTCAAACTCTTGTGACATTACTAGCTTTACTTATTCATCTGAGACTAGATCCATTGTTCCTTTTTCATATAGCAGCATCTTAAGGGACAAGTTTAGAGATCTTAGGTACTTACCGTGATATCCTCTGAAGAAATATCGTTCGGCTGCGCTGAAGCTCTTTCTCTGGTCAACTGCAAACTCTGTAACGTAGCCTTCTAGCACACTGGTAAGCCAGAATTCCACTGCTCTTGTAATCAAATTGTCAAGGTTCTGTACGGTCTGAATCAGCTCCGGTGTCCAGACGATGTTTCTTTTCTTCTTGAATGTGTTCCTATCTATCAACTTGGATAACCAGTCGAAAAGCTCGTTTCCGTAGGTTGTAAAGAATATAGCGTGTATGTCTGAAGCAATATGCTTTTCTAACCAGGCCTCTGTGCTCAGTCTCGGACTCCTATTCTCTTTCTTGGAAAACTCCCGTAAGTCTGTATCCAGCCATTGGTGAAACTCTTCTCTCGTAGGATGCCAACAGAACATTGACTCCCAGTCATTTAAACCGGCAACGGAACCATTTGTTGATTGCATGGGCAGACCCGGGTTTACTATAATTAATCAACAACACCCCAAACTCACTGGCCCTTTTGGCGACAGACCGCGAAGCGGTCTGAAGTCTCACCCGAAGTGAATCTAATGGGTTGGCCAAGACTCAAGTGTCTTGGACCAGGTTCTGCGCATCCTACTTCTTTTCTCCCGCTCCTGCGAGCCACAAGATCAACTAGCTCTGCCCAACGCACATCCCCTTCTACTCGCAGCACTTTTACCCATGCGATTCTTACCCACGCGCAAGTCGCACGATTCCTTCCCGTGTCGCACAACTTCCACTTACTCACAATATTTCCAACCCTATCGCATCTCTGCGCACCGCGGAACACCCAACCTCTCCTCAACGCTAAGCCCTCAGCTCGCAGTATCGCGCACCGCAGCTCCTCTGCCGGTGCGATATCGCCTCTCTGCGATATCTTACCACTACGACCTTGCGCTCTTAGCGTTGACTGTGCCGATGTGCGAAACTCTACTTCCCAGAAGTTATATTGTGATTAAATGGTCATTAGAAACAGACGTAAAGGAGTCTTGTAAGCAGCTTACTAAAATACTTCAACTTATCTCTACCTTCCTGCATTACCGTGAACTGAACCATACATCCATTCACTTACTACAACTAACATTACATTCATAATAACCAGTAAAGATAAACAAATACAAACACATTCATGCAACACATAACACACAGATTTAATGTGGTTCACCCCCAGGCTGGGAGCTACGTCCACCAAACTGTGCTTCTATTATATATCTTGAGGGAAGTTAGCATAGTCAGTTGCACCGCATATGCAGCGCGAGATCTCTTCTAGATCTCTGGTCTATTTCTATCTCTATATTTCCTTTCTTTCAATATATCCTTCCCTCTCTTCTCTCTCTGTGGATGGTTACATACAGACTCAAATGACTCACAGACAAGCTAGGTGTCTGGATCGTTACAACACAGTCTGTCTGACTGACTCCTGAGTCTACAAATAATCAACTGACCAACTAACTCACCAACCAACCCTTTACAATACAAAATACAAGCTTTTATAGGCGGCCCGAAGGTCTTGCCATTGCAACACTGTGGGCCTGTCCCAACAGTAACCCAAACCTTAATTAGTGACAGTCGGTCCTCTCTGTCCTTGAGGTAGCCGCTTCCCGTCACACCACAGCTCTCTGCAGTCTTCCATGCTTCCCGGCACTGACCATTGGTACTATGCACCGCTTCTCTTTCTGTCCTTCGCCTTCAATGCTTGAGCCTCGTTGCTCCTTCTTCTTTATGAGGGTCGCTGAGCCCTCCTGTCTTCCGCCGCTGCCTTCAATGCAGTGGTTGAGCTTTCTTCTCTCGGCCGCTCGGGTACCGTTGCCTTCTTGACTTTTCTATCCCAAAAGTCATGGTTTCCGGCTCTGCTTTCCAGTTGGAAACGTGCTACGGCGTCGTAGCTCTGTCCTGTCTTCTTTCCGCCAAAACTTATATCTTTCCGCCAAAACTAGCAGCTTCTTCTGTAGCTGCGGGACCCTACTCCAACAATCCAATATGTCTTCCAAATATCCATAGTACCTGAGATATGATGTGACTAGATGTCTATCACCCCTGTGGGAAATATTAGTAACTTGAAAAATTACAATGATACCACTATCACATGTTTCCCTCCTATCATCCAATTGTTTGGTGCGTTTTTTCCTGCCATTGCACCACATAGCCTTATGATGTTTCACCTACATTCTCAACATGTTAAAAATAAAATGTTAGTATTTGGTAAGTATATGTATAATATAATTTGTGAGGAAAAAACAATTATGGGATTTGAAATATAAAACATAAAGTTGGATATTGTTTGCATTTCTATCTTTTGCACCATATGTTATATCAATTTCCTAATGGGTTAAATTTGTATCATGGTCCAAATAAAAGATTTTCTGATCAACCCTGCCACCATATTCCATGATAATGCATCATAAACTTCTTCACATTGTTATATACATGTCTTCATCCAACCAAGATTATTTACAATGTATAAATGAATTTTCCACTCTATACTACCTATAACAATTCCCCAAAAAATGTTTAGTTAAGAAACCAATCTACTAGAAGCATCTATGAAAATATTGAATACAATCTAAAGTTTGACCTTTCACTTTTCTCCCTCTACCTTTCCCCAACAACACCTCCCCTTTAAATTTGTTGGTGGAATCAGTGTCGCAAAGGAGAGGCACATCCATATCACCCACTATTTGGGGTAAGTACTCACTAAAACATACAGTGAATTAATATATCATGTAGCCTTCAACCATTGAGCCTTATGGATGTGCTATTTGTCTAGCAAATCCCTTCAATGCCTTCTAGTGCCGCTCCATAAACTACATTGACCTTATGTGTATGGGTCCCACATATTTCAATCTCTTGCACTAGGTGTATGAGGTAGTCTTCCTATGCATTGAAAAATGTTGGAGGCAGATGCTTTTGAATCTCACACATTAGTTCGAGAATTTCTCTTTGTCAATACTTGACATCTTCGTTATGTATCTCTTTAGATGAAATCCACCTACAAGTGCAAATAAATTTTGTGTATTGCCATTAATATAAGTAAGGAAAGCAAACCAAGTATTGACTATACAATCGATAATTCAACTATAACACTATACATACCTCATGCACTTTCCAAGATCATAAATAACCTTCTTTATGTTGTTGTCAAAGCTATTAGGAATAGATAGAGGTAGAACATATTGCAGCAAGGACGCGACGCATATTAGTAACAAACAAGGTATAGATTATTACATATAATTCAAATATAGATAACCATTAATTGCTAACATATAATCTATATATCATAAAATAATTGAACTTACAAAATGTTAAACCTTCATAAATGTATGCCAATCATGAGTTTTAGCCCCACCAAAATCGCCTTGCTTTGTTAATATATTACTTATGTTTGAAGCAAAACCAGTGGGGAATTTTATATTTCGTACAACCATTTTTACAACAATGCTCTCTTGCTCAGTTAATAACCACGGAACATTAGTGGAATTTCCACTACCATAACAATCCTTCAAATGTTGTAATGAGTTGGATTCTTGAATGTCACTTATAATTTTTGTAAATTTTTCCTTGGTATTCCTCCCATCTACAATTTTCTACAAGCACTATGTGACATTCTTCCCAATATGCATTGTGTCACACAAATGAGCTACTTGTAGGTGCTCATAAGATGGAGGCCAACCGAATTGGGTAGAGTATTGTTTTAAATGTCGTGGAATATGACCATAACAACCCAGGAGAATTATCAATGAAATTTTTATTTATTTTTACCAGCCATGCTAAGTATGGAAATCTAAAAATAAATACCAATGAGCAAGAACATAGTAGTAGCTACAACAAGTATTGCATAGCTTGGTCTTTTGAAATGCCTTTTTCTATAGTTTAGGTGTTATTCTTCGTGGATTTTTTCCACTCTCTTCCTTCCCATTAAAGTCTTTTCTTTCAGTAATCCAATACCCATGGTCCTTATGGAGAAAATGCCTAAACTCATTGTACACCTACTTTCCTTAACTTCTTGAACATCTAGATATTGCTCTTGGACAACATACATGGCATGCATATTTTCCCTTTATTTGAATTCCTGAAAGTTATGGAATAGTCAATTAATATATAAGATTCCATAAATTATAAATAATGCATAGTGATACATGAAAAATTTGCATACCGCCAAAATGTGTAAGACGGAGCACATTGTGAATTGTCCATATAAGTATTCCATGGAGTTGAAATTGTTTTGGGCCTATAGGTTTGGATATGTCATACATACTTATGCCGAACCAAAATTTTAAAATTTCATATATAAGAGGCTCAATATAGACATCCATATATTTAACTTGATGCTTACCTAGTAAATATTTGAAAAGTAAAATACATAATTAATAAGTTCTGGAGCATGCAATAATGAAAAAAATGGATTCCTTATATTGTGTTAACATTCTTAAAAATATAAGCACCTAGAACAATTAATTTCAACGTGATGTGCTCCCTTATAATTGTCATCCATGGAGGAAGGTTATTGTTTATAACAAAAACTAGCCAAACTAAGTAACTGGTTCTGAGCTCTCCAAATGGATTGGAAACATCAATTGCCAATCAGAGTCTAACATTATGTGGTTCTTATTTAAATTTTGACCATCTTTCCTCAATGTCTATGAATGGAGATCCATCTATAGGGATTTGCATGACACGATTTGCACTTTTGTGTCATGCATAGTAATCCAGAAATTATGCAATGGTCTTACACTTGATCAATCGTTGAAAACACGGAATTATCGGGGTATGGCGAAGAAATTTATGGGGCACCTTATTTGTTGCATGATAAGTACCATATCTACTAATTCTACATCTAGGGAACTCGCTCATTGATACATGTTGTTTATAGTATATGATATGATCGTTGGGGCATGCATCAATTGTGTTATACTCCATTCTTATATATTTCAGGACAACACACATTTCTCTGTATGTGCGAGGTAAAGTATTTGATGGTTTTAGAAGAGTGTCACCTAACAATCTAAACAAAAAATCAATCTAACAATCGTAATTATGGCCTGAGCTTATATATGACAATGATAAATAAAAAAACAATGTCCAATTTCAATTACAAATGCGTAAATCTTGCATACCTTAACAACTATGTCATTGTTGTGTTTGAAATACCATTAATTACCTTAAGGTTCACTAGCAACAAAAGAGTAGAGAGAACACTTTTCTTTGAGTCTTTGTATAAGTCTTTTTTTGCCTTATCAATTAGAGGTGCATCATGATTGTTTTCGTAGATCCAATCATCTACAGATGCATTCTAATCCATGGCAACAAATGTGTCATTAATCAGCCTATCCCTACATTCTCAATAAGGTTGTGGTAATTTTCTTCTATTGTATCAACTTCAATGTCCCCACCCTCACCATCTCTAGTAAGAATTTTAGTGATTGGATTTGCAAGTGTCGGTGCTCTCGTCTGTGCAATAATTATGACAAAATAATTCCTGTTAGCATCGAAATGTACATTAATATTTATAGTATTACAAATGAAAAAAAATCATTTTTTTGATATGTTACCAAGGGATTATACTATGTTGCACCTTCGAAGTTCCCATACTAATAGCAATGTTTCTTTGATGTTTCCCTAACAACTCTTCTTCTTTTCATCCCTCTACATTTTGTACAAGGGAAGTAACATTTTCTATCATTGATTACATCTTCAACATTAAAGGATTGATTCTGATCATTTACATTACCAAGGTTGCTTGTGTGACCGTATGTAGAATTAATAATTGCTTGCATGACATCAATTTGTTTGGATCTACTAGCAAATAAGTGGACATGATTGCCTAACATTGTTCTATATTTCAATAAAATAGACTATCAAAGTAAGAAGAAAGGCAAAAAAACCATTAACCAAATGAAAATGATTTTATTAAAGGGATAATCTCATTAATCCACAAACGTTTTAACCTAAAATCAGAGTTCTCCCTCCAAAATTCTTCCTCAATGAATTCTTGTTGAGTTGAACAAAAAAAATCGAATATGTGTTAAATTTTGCCCAATTGAATCGAAGAAAAAAAACTCCCCAAAAAACTAGATGTGTGTAAAATTTTGTTGAATTGAACAAAAAAAAAACTCCCCAAAAAAACCTAGATATGTGTTAAATTTTGTCCAATTAAACTAAAAAAAACCCAAATAGATGTTGTGTCCGAATATGTTTTAAAACTTGTTGACTTTAATAAAAAAAATAGGAAAATACATTCGAATTTTACTCATCTTTTAGGCGACATTAAGAAACTATAGTCTATTGGTCAGTGTTTGCATGCAAGGCGTTGCTTAAGAGATGCAATATCCCATCGCTTAAGCAACATCTTGTTTGGAGTTGCTTAAGCGACATTAGACATATATTATTGAAGCGGCTTCCCAAAAAACTGGATAAATTGATGTGTAAAGTGACACTTTACACATCAATAAATACATTGAATTTTGACCCCAAGTCTAGTAGTGACCAGTGGGTTGTCTCACATTTGTTAACGGTTCACATCAATGACCAGTAATCAAACAATGTCCTCCATGTTTGACTTTAGATCTATTCACAAAGTCCGGACTCATAAATTTAAGTTGTTTGGATGGAATACCTTGGGCCAACAGTAGCACTCCCACATTTTTCTATTGCCCGAGTTGCACAATATTGTGCCATACATGATATTACATTGGTAATACCTAGATAATTGATTTCTCTACATTGCAATTACAGTTGTTCTCCTTGTATATATACTAAGACATAGAACCGTTGTGTATTTCCTGTGCCTATGATTTCCTTTTGGCATAGATCCACTATGTTTCATTGTTGTGGTCATGACCTCACATTCCATATATACTTCATGGATCCATTGTGTACTCTTTTTGTGGCCATGCATTTGCATCTTTATATGTTATGGATCCACAATGTACTTGATTTGACGACCATATTTCATCACATCTAAGCATGGGTATGCCCATCTTAGGGAAGATGAATTTCTCACACCTTCATCTCCATTGTAGGTACTTTTTGATTCAATGTCTAGGAACCTCCACCTTGATACCACTCGAATTCCTTCCATTAGAATTATAATGTATTTCGGTCATCAATTCCTCTTCTAACCTCACACATTAGGGGGCATTTGTTATAGTGCAAATTAACACTTCCACGTTTGTGACGATGATCTCCCGATATGGAAACTAAGTGTGCAACAATGATCATTAACATGGACCTATCATCATGGAAGAGTCCTTGATTTGATCCTATATGATGATATAACCCCCCCTGAAGGAAAACTAGCTCTTTCCCCATTGAAATCACTAAGTTCAAAGACAAAATGAGGCCCTGCACTCTTTTATGTACTGCAAGGTGAGTGGCCACGTACCTTTCCATTGAGAAAGGTGTATGGACCATGAAAAATACATATAAAATATATAAACAATTAAAATTCAAGAATTGAAGTAATTTCAAGGTGGTTGGCTTCGGTTTGAAACTCCCAGAACTGCATGGTAACCATTCTAACTATCCTAAACACTCATTAAAAAGGGATATGATGGACGAAGTGATGGGATAAAACCCATGTTAATGTTATGTTGAAGGAATTCTTCTACTATTTTGAGTCAGTTTGTCCCATTTCCCCTCAACAACCCCTATCCTTGAGCATTATTTCATGAGTTGTTGAAGTCATTCCCTTTATATGACTTCTCCCCTATACATCCTTGGAATATAAGGCATTTGGAAGTTATAGTGTAAGTGTTTCAAGTGTAGAGGGACCCAATCTAAGGCTTCAAATGGTGTCGAGGTAGTAGAAAGGTAACTTGTGTATCATTTATTGTTATCTTTTAATAGAAATTTAAGATCTTTCCTTGCCCCATATGCATGTTTCAACCTCTAAGTGTTTAGTCTTTGTTTGTTGAAGAGTATTAATCCTTTTAAGAGCTTAATGAATACTAGTTGTGGTTGCATTTATGATTTTGATTTGGTTGGTATCTTTATTGAAACCATAAGGCTTGTGAGGAAGGCCATTTGGCTCTTGTACATGTCTCAAGTTGTTGGAGTGAATCATATTGAGTTTGAAGGATGGGAGCAAGAAGGTTCAAACTCTAGAGATAGGTTCTTGTCCTTTTCCATCTCTCTCTTATATTTGCTTGCTTGATTGACATAACACCTCAAGTGTGTCTTAATTGTCCATTTAAATATGTTTAGATCATATTTCTGTCTTTCTAGTATGTTGGCGGTCAACCGTAGCCATTAGGAAACTTTTTCCTACAATACTACACTTTCATAAAAAGGTTGGGTTAGAGATTTTGAGCCCTCACTTAACTATTGGAACATAAAAGAAGACAATAAAATTAATATTATTGACAATTTTAAATTTTGCAAAATACGAAATTTAAAAATAAAATTCAAGGAAAATTAAATAATTAGTAGAATAAAGCTAAAATATTATAAATCTTTAATAAATCTCAATTGTGTTGATCAAACTATTTTTCCAACGTTATGAGTTAAAGGACAAAATAAATATTGCTAAAACAAAACCAATACTCATTACCTTTGTAGTGAAATTGATATATAAAATCACTTTCTTTTAACTATAACCAAAAGTGTTCCCAAGTGGGGTGCCATCACAGTAACTCCATGAACATGACAACACACATCCAATGCAAATACCCTACCCATTGGCGTTGCATTGTATTCAAGAGGGCATGGGAAATAAATGAGGGAAGTCTTCTTATCTAGCTCAATATGAGGATTTGTGGTACCTTCAGTGTGGGAAGGATTTGGAGCAATGGTTGACTGGATCATTCCTTTAATTTTGAGGCCATGGTAGTACAAATATTCATTATGTCACCAGTAAAGGATGAGACTAAGTGTCTGATTCCACTTATGGAATTCTCGAGGAAATATGGGCATCATATTTGGTTCAATTGGAAGATTGGTTCATTCGTTTGAAGGCTCTCTACAATAGTTTTTTTGTAGTTGAATTCTCGGAATGTTGTGATACAGAGAAAGAGGGAGACCTCACCATGGATTGTGGGATCTCAATAAAGGGAGAATTGATCAAGAAGAAGAGGAATACTCTTTCGATGCTCAATACACAAGCGAGGGAAATCAAGAGGGAAATGACGAAGTACATGATACTTTGAAATAAAGGGTTGAAACATCGATTCATTTAACTGAAGAGCAGACATAATCTAGAAATGAGATGTGACTTCAATGTCAAGATGAAGGGGTGGGGATGCAAATTGAACATCCAAGTCTACAAATAGATATGGAGCTGCATGAAAACTCTCAGTCATAGGAAGCGACTCAGGATCCATGGAGTTTCCAAGTTGTTTGGGAAGAGGAAGGTACACCCCTTCACATCAACCCAATCAAAATTAGTCACTTTCCCGATTGGTAGGAAGGACACCAATTATGTTATTCAATTCATATTGACCTTGATAAGCTAAGAAGTCCTTCAGAGGATTCTCCTCCTCCCTAGGCTTGGGTTTTCCCTCGATGTGAGGGAAATAGTAGCATGCATCTGGTGGAGGAGGGTGTCCAACTAATTTTCAATGTGAGAAGTGATATAACAAACTTGAGGTTTCACACAAAACAACTAGTACACATGAAACAAACTCTATTAAAAATCTGCTCACAACGCCCAAGTATGAAGGCATATTCACTCGGTTCGCCCATCATTATTCCTCCAGCATCGAAGCATGTAAGTGATCTTCCTAAAGAATAACAAGGTTATTCTTCTATTGGTTAGAAGTCCATGCAACATGTCTGTTTTTTGTCTTAGTGTTTCTTATGTTACTGGTTCGGTATATAGGCCAATAATGCCCAGATTGTATTTTTGGTTAGATGTTATCAAGCAAACTCTCATGCATTTTGTAAATCTCAAAGCCATGTGAGCATAAATGATTGTAACTCTCTTTTGGCTACCTAAACCCAAAATGATTGTAACTATTACTATACATTTCATTTATGATAATAGTCTCTTACTTAAAAATAAATAAATAAAATAAAAATAAAAATTTATCAAACATAAAGAACAAATAAATATTGCTAAAACAAAACCATATAAAGAAATTGTTGTCTAAAACCACTTTCTTTTAAATATAAACAAAAATGAGATTGGTTAAAATTGACTAGAACTAATTGACAAACCTAACCCACTTTAAATAATACACCCAACTTACCTTTAACAAGGCGTCGCAACAATGTTGATATTCTTTGCTTTTAGGATTGTAAAAAGTGGAATATATGTATGTTGCGGGGTCGGGCATGAAATTTATAGAAATGAGGTCAACGTGCAATCACTATTGTTGTAAATATTTTAACATGAAAATCTGATCTCAATATGCACAACTTGCTTTTAGCTTTTTTGCGAACACTTACAAGCCATTGACATTATTAAATGATAACACTTTATAAATTAAAAACAAAAGGTAAAAGCAACCGACATTTATACAAACATATAAATATTTTATGTAATATATAAATGCCGAAAACATAGTGATTCCCCATCAGCTTGGCTTAGCTTTTAAATATAACAAAACCCCCTTCGGTCGAATTAAAACAAAGAGAGGCAATCCTTTCAATGGCCATATATTAATCGTGTTGTCTCTTCTGTATATACATGAGTTTCCTTTAACAACCTGAAAATCATCATCGACGGACCTGTCAGCAATCCTGGAATTTATGAATGAATTTGTCGAAATTTTTTATGACATTTATTTACGAAGTGAAAACAGTTTTATTCAATGTGGACGTCGTCATGGAAGTTTCTCCGTCAAGAAATGGCAGGTCCCCTTTGATTCTTTGCTTTATTCTTCTGTCGATCTCTTCAACGTCAATTGTAAGCAGATGATCCGATGCCTGTGCATTTTCTGTTATATAATTTTAAAGCTCTTAGTGACTGCAAAATTTCAGTTAAAATGGGAATAAAATTTAGGATAAAGAAGTTGCCATAACCTATTTTTTTTAACCATGGGAACAACAACCTCCCAAGATTATATCCAATAGCTTGCAAGCCAGATATACTGATAACTTGTGACTTACCAGGGACCGAGACATCTCGAATCCCATCGGGGTGAGCCTCTATCCCAGTGGTTGCCTACCCTTCGAGCCTTGTCACAACAAGCCAATGAGCAAAGAAAATTCTAGAACCATAACCCATCCCCACATGTCGGCGAAGGATAGAATGTTAGCAGTGTAGGCCGGCACCACATCTATTCAATCACATGTTTCATTTGATTTGATAAATTTCTTATCTATATGGAAGGGCGATCTGTGCCTCGATATAAGGGTGACTATATGTCCAGGTGAGATGTATGCTAAGCGATAACGAGTCGCCTGGCTTGATTCCTGAAATTCTGAGATTCTGAGAATAAGGGTCATTTTAAGTTATTAAATCAAATGTATTATGAGTTCAGTTGAAAAGAATCGTAGATAGATTCTTTGTTTTACCTCTGAAATGTTACTTTAAGGGTTGTCGGAGTTTGTGCAACTTCAGAATCTATTCTTATTATCCTCCTTCGGGAGTTGAACTTGTTGTAATAATTCATACAAACCCTAGAAAGAACAATGCAATCCCTAGGGTGAAAAGGCAACAATAAAAGAATAAAATATAAAATTATGAAATATAAAATTATATTACTCCCCGAAGTGAAGTAGGCCCTAGTTAAATTATGGGTGGGAAAACAGTATAAATAAGAGGCGCCCCTCCTCATTATTTCCAACAGCATCTCAGAGAAGTGCACACTTTTTTCGGGGAGAGAGAGAAGTTTACATACACTGCAGAAGAATATTGTTTTCAGGGTTTCCATATTTTTTCTTTTCTTTCTTCATTGTACTCTAATCTCATAATTATTATCTCTAGACAAAGGTTGTTGGGTTTTCTCCCATTTGGGTTTCCTAGGTGAAAAGTACTCGTGTTATTGTTTTGTGCTTTGTCTATCTTCTAATGATCCTATTGATAGATGCAATTAAGATATACTGTTATAATATAAAGAAAATCTAACCTGGTATTAGAGCAGTGCTAGAAGAATCCATTGTTAGAACTATGTCAGAAACCTATTGAAACTAGGGTTTCATCTTTCAAGGTCTTCACTCAACCTTTTGGCAGAAAAAGAGCCTTGAGAATTTTGCTCTAAGGAGGGCACATATTTTGGTGAAGACATAATTCAATTCTAAGAATTTTCAATTTTTGACCTAATTCTACAGTTGTAACATAAATTAGGGTTTTAGTTTTTTACCTAATGCCTCCATAGTTTTGGCTCAATTCTACCTTTTCTCAACTCACCTCTCTAGGGTGCATTTATCTATGGAGCCAGTTTTCGAAAAATCCAACCTTCAGTTTTGACCTAGTCTCTGCTAGGGTTTCAGATCTAGATCTACAGTCAAGATGACCAGCATGAAGGTTGAAGATCGTCTGGAAGGAGCTTCCAACTTCATCCCTTGGAAGTCTAGGGTTCTTCTCCTTCTATAAGAAAATCACCTATTATAGTGTGTAAATGAAAAGATCCCATAACCATAAGTCAAAGAAGACAAACCTCGTTGGAGGAAGAATGATGCCAAAGCAAGAAGGATTTTGGTGGACTCAGTTACAGACCACTTGGTTCCTCAGATATCATAAAAGATGACAGCAAGGAAGATGCTAAAGACCTTAAAGAAGTTATTTTAACACATCTATATCAATGTGACTCTCACATTGAGGAATAAACTATCGAATACGAAGATGACAAAATCCAGGAATATTGCCTTATATTTCATGAGGATCACCGAACTCCGGGACAAGCCAAAGTCCAGTGGAGACAATCTTGAAGAAAAGGATCTCGTTATGACCACCTTAAAATGTCTCCCACCATCTTGGGAGTCTTTTATCCAAACTATAAGTGGTTGGATCAAGTTACCCAAATTTGGTAAGCTATGGGCAGAATGCACTCAGGAAGAACAAGAATCACAGCACGCCAAAGACTTCATGGCTCTCAACCTGAGGAGAATTATCTCATGCCAAGAAAGGCAAGGGAAGGGGAAGGAATTCCTTCAATCATAAGCACCAAGATAAGAGATCAAGTCCTCCCCCAAATCAGAAGAAACAAGAGAATAAGGATTTATCTCAGATATAGTGCTACAAGTGCAAGAAATATGGTCATTATGCCAGTAGCTGCCAAAGTTCAATCAAAAGGAAGCATGAAGCTTCAACTACTGATGTAGAAGAAGACCCTCCTCACAAGGAGCCAAAAAAGGATGATTGTTCAGAGTTATTCTTCTAAGAAATGATATGAAGATCCAGACTGTGATGATCATCAAGCAAGCATATGAAGATCAGTGGACTCTGACAGTGGGAGCCCACCCACAAAACTACAAAAGATAAGTATTTTACATGCTCTAGTAGATTAGATATGTTTTTTTTAATATGTTTTACCTACATTTCTAAAATCAAGTAGTTAAATAGCCTGTCATGCTACACAACCCATATAGGATGACAACTCCTTTCTAACATACTAGAGTAGTACACACTATTAATGGTATGCTATAATGGAGAGCATAAGCATCCAGACAATGGCCTTGCGTGTGTTGTGTCGAAGCATTGACTAAAAGGTTGTCTACATTATTTCATTAATACATTGATTATGAAGTATTGCTAACCATGTGACAGGATTTGACTTGTAGGGAAATCCATGATCTACAAGGATAAGTGATCCCATTGATATACGGATGGAATGGAAGCAGAAAACCTCTAGAAGCATGCATTATGACTCTCAGACCCAGAATGATCTCATGTAGAGATTTGGTGATCAAAAGCGGAAAGATTCTACGAATGTCGGTCTATTTGTTGCTTCAACAAGATTTACTCAACTGACTTCTGAGAGACAGAGGGAGTCACTTCCACGAATGACGACTTTCTTGATGAACCTGGTCGTCACCAAGATGGATAATTAATTTCCAGTCTACATTCATGTTCCCAAGTTAGAACCTTCAGGCAAGAAGGGAACATTCGTGGGATATTGCAAGTCTTCAAAGGATTACAGAATATACATCCCATGATCAAGGGAAATCGAAGTTAGTCGGGATGTAACCTTTGAATAAGAAATGGTTATCCAAAAAAGGAAGAGGATCAGATATGGAGATCGATGATGATGAAGAGATGAGATCATCTCCCCTCCAAACAGTAAGAGGGAGTCTGAAGAAATGAATAAACCGATCAGTCCCATTGATCCAATTGAGCCATATGATGCTCTCGTAAGATATGGAAGTAAGCCGAAAAATACCCAAATGAGCACAATATATTTTGCAGAAGGCAGAGGAGCATGAAGCTCTGCATGTAGTAGATGGTAATATTGAAAAATACAAGGCTAGGTTTGTAGCTAGAGGGTTCTCTCAGAAAGAGGGAGTCGATTATGATGAGACATTTGCTCATATGACTTGATATACTTCCATAAGATCAATTATTGCTATTTCAACTATGGGATGGAAGTTGTATCAGATGGATGCCAAGACAACCTTTCTCAATGACATTGTTGATACATTACTTCTTGGGACTAGAAGTATGATAAAGGTAGAAGAATATTTTCTTAGGTCAAGGAAATTACACCATGGATATGTTGAAGAGATTCAGAATGTTGGAGTGCAAGTCCATAGCTACTCCGATGGATGCAAATTTGAAGAAGCTAAGAGATTCCGCTTCAAATTCAAATTTGATTAATCCCACTATGTATCTCAAGTTGATTGGGTCCTTGATGTATCTGACGAACACCATACCAGATATTTGTTTGAGTGTGAATGCCCTCAATCAATTCATATGGGAACTGAGGTAGATTCACTTGGCTGCAAAACATGTGCTCAGATACTTATATGGCACTGTGGGATATGATCTACGATTTAATTTAGATTTTGACTTGAAGGGTTTACAGACCGAGATTGGTTTGGATACACTACAGATAGGAAGAGCACTTCAAGATGCGGTTTCAGTTTGGGTTCTACAGTAATTTCCTAGTACAGTAGGAAGCAGAACTCAGTAGCTCCCAGTACTACAAAGACCAAGTATATTGTTGCTAGTTTAGCAACCCGAGAAGCACTTTGGCTTTGTAAAATTCTTGCAGGATTGTTTGGCTAGATTCTAGAGGCAACCGTGATTCACCATGATAACCAAAGTTGTGTACATATGTTAGTGAATCCTGTATTTCAGGACAAGTCGAAGCACATAGAGATTCAATATCACTTCATACATGATATGGTGCATAAAGGTGTGGTCAAGCTCCAGTATATTCTGACAGACGACCAGACTGCAGATGATCACACCAAGCCTCTTCCTAGGACGAAGCTTGAATACTTCCGCGGAAGACTTGGAGTATAAGAGAACATATCCCTCCTTAAGAGGGAGAGACGATTGAGAGACTTTTACCATAATTTTTCCTAGGTACCGCTGCTTGTCCAAGTTCTTAGCCAGGTATGGGAGAAATCCCATCGGCAGATGAGACAGACATGTAGTAGATGGTTGGGTTCACACAGGTGCCCATGCTCGTCTAGGTGCTCAGCCATGTATGGGAGAAATCCCATTGACAGATGAGACAAATAGGTAGCAGATGGTCGTGTGATTGCGCTCGTTCAGGTTCTCACCCAAGTATGGGAGTAACCCATCAGCAAATGAGACGAACATACAGTATATGGTCATTCACATTTACTCGTTTAGGTTCTCAACCAGGTATGGGAGTAACCTATCAGCAGATGAGACGAACATGCAATAGATGGTTGTGCACATTTACTCATTCAGATTCTTAGCCAGGTATGGGAGTACCTCATCGGCAGATGAGATGAACATATAGTAGATGGTCATACACATTTGCTCATCCAGGATCTCTAGCCAGGCATGGAAGTATTCCATTGACAGTAGAGACGGATAGGTAGCAAGAGATTTTCTCTCAGACATCCAGATAGAACAAATTCATAAAGACAACCTTTAGTACATTTAGATATGATGGAGACAGTATAGATGTACATATGAAACCTAGATGATCATGATGCTAATGAAGACTGAAGAATACCTTCCTTGTTGAGAGGGAGTGTTGTAGTTTGTGCAACTTCAGAAGCTATTCTTATTGTCCTCCTTTGGAAGTTGAACTTGTTGTAATCATTCATACAAACCCTAGAAAGAACAATGTAATCCATGGGGTGAAAAGGCAGTGATAAAAGAATAAAATATAAAATTATATTCCTCCCCCAAGTAAAGTTAGCCCCAGTTAAAATATGGGTGGGAAAACATTATAAATAGGAGGCGCCCCTCCTCATTATTTCACACAACAGCTCAGAAAAGTGCCCAGTTTTATGGGAGAGAGAAGTTTGCATACACTGCAGAAGAAGATTGTTTCCAAGGCTTTCATAAGATATCGTTGGAGCTTTAGTGGTCTTAGAAGTTCATCCTTGGAAAAACTTTGGTTGAAAAAGATGAGCAGCATGGGAAAATTTTGTTGCAGCAGGACCAAATCATGCTGATACTGTACAAGAGGCTGAGCTTGCTAAGAAATTGGGTTTGAAGCTCGAGTCCCATGAACATTTGTTTAACTGATCATGTTTCTTTTTTCAGTCTTGTTTAAAGTCTTTCTATGTTTTTACAGAACTGCTACTGGTATAGGTTCCTTCTTATGTTTTTATGAATGATACTTCTTTGAGACTTATTAAGAATTCTCAATCATTATGGTTCAGTCTTGTTTCCTTTCGAAGGAGACTGCCAGAATGATCTCCAAGCTCATTTTCCCAGAAATGGGAGGGATTGGATTTTGCTGTAAATGGATTTTGTTTTTCTTACTATCAATGGTAATACTTACTTGAAAAAAGAATGGTATGAAAACATGTCTTAAGGTGTTGTATATGGATGAGAATAGAAAAGCGTAGAAAATAATTCTTGCCAAATTTGGTTGGAATCTGTTTCATGCAAACATTCTCCCTAAGCTTCTCGATATTTATATTGAATTTCTTTTCCCGAAAGTTGAAAGTTGAAGGCGATTCTGCGGATTTGATTTTAAATTTATAGAAAAAATTTCTCAGTAGTAGAATTTGCCTTCTATAACACTATTGGCCAGGCTACGCTGATTTCCGAAACTTTAGTGAGTGAGCTTCGAATTGAAGTCGACTGAGACTCCTAGAACTACAATAATGCTATAAACAAGCCTTATTATCATCAACTTATTCTTTATCTTGTTAATTAATGCATGTGTTATTATTATCAGTTTTTTCTTTATCTTTTATCTTGTTAATTGATGCATGCCTAATTATTATCAGCTTATTATTTATCTTGTTAATGGATGTACGACTTGACGCAGCAAAAGAAAACTGTCAAGAAGTAGTTTCTATATGAATTTGAGTGGACTGGTCGTAAGCAAACAAACAATAAATAGCTATGCGAAAAAGAGTAAGGCTCTCTTTTATTAAGAGCACTAAATTACAAGGGAAACCTTTGTTAGGTAAAAAAATGTCTTCAACAGGAGTACAGAAGCTATTCCTAAATTATCCAACCCCCATTAATCTTCTATGCGATCAGCGATCAAATTTGAAGGGTGGGTCTTAATTTCAATTGGAAGGGCATTTATTCTCTGAGCCCTTCAGAGATGAAGGGAAATATAAATAATTGTCCTTTAATTCACAAGTATAAATTAACCAAACCTTTTCACCAAAAAAAATGCAAAAAATAATTTATTTTTTTTAGTGCTTGTTGTGAAAGCATACATGTATGTGATGGAGGGGCCTAAGTCAATTGAATCCTTGCAACTCACTGTATGTCTGAGTCTCAACACTCATTTTAAAATGAACCGGAATACCAAAAGAAGTTTATTAATGGGTAGATTTGAGAAAGTTATAGGTGTGTGTAATTAAGTGCTTGGGGCTCTAAAATTTGTTGTGTTTTGTACCAGTCCACGGTTCACTAAATCGATAGTCATCGTTAGGAATTTAAATTATTTAATGAAAAAAATTAATGTGTATAACCTCTATGCCTAAAACATTTTCCATGCTGATGCAGACCACTACCCTCTTTATTGTCTTACCAAAAGGCATGATAATGACGAAGAAGACCTAAAATTATGGACTTCACCTTCAAAGAATGCCTTGCAATCACATTGGTAAGGAGTGATAAGAAGATCAGAACCATCCAACGTGTCAAATCTCAGTTGATACTGTTAATTAAAGACTTATAAGGTAAATTTAATATAAGACTATAGTTGTATCTTACTATTTGCGTCTTGACACATTTAATATTTTATGGTTGTCTTTGGGCCTTGACCCAATTCGTATTATAAGGTGAGGATGTGTAGGCATAATAATCCTTAGTTTTGACTATAAGATGAGGATTTAAAGAGAAGAGGATGTAAAGACAAGTAATTTTTATATGTATTTTGGTAGTGCTAAGGTCAAATGCTGTGAGAAACCACAAATGTTTGGAAGGATTGAGCGAGATTACATCACGATCATGTCACCCATCAAATTGAAGACTATTCTTGAGCCAACAATTGTTTTTTTTATAAATTTTATTAATAACCATTGTACATGCCATTATTTGTATTTGCATGACATCGAGTGTTCTTTATAGTTGTCGTGAGTCCATGATATTCATGCAAGAAATGAAGTCTTGTAGAGGAGGACTTATTAAACAGGCCTTTTGAATTTCATTTTGACCAAAAAAGAGTGGACATTGGTAGCCAGGTTCACATAGGTAGTAGGCACAAATGGCATGAGTGAGTAAGTGATTATAATTGATCATATTTCCAGTATTTCCAACCAATATTTTGAATAATGAGTTGAACTTTATAGCATAGGAATTTCAACATCTTGAAAAATTTGTATGGATAGATAATTTCAAAACTTCTTTTGAAATGTTGATATAAATTAGGAAGGGTAAAATTCAAATTTTAAAATTTCTTTGAAGGACAATTTTAACTTTACACTCATGGGAAATGGCTAGAACCCTTTGGAAAGGGTATGAAGAGTAAAATTCAAATTTAATTTTTTTTAGAACCGTTTGGAAGGGCTGTGAAAGTAAAATTCAAATTTTAAATTTTTTTTTAAGAACAATTTTTAACTTTACACTTCTGGGAAGAAGTAGGAAGAAGTAGAACCCTGTGGAAGGGCTGTGAAGAGTTCAATTGTGAACGCTGAATGCGATCCTCTTTATAAAAGAGAGACGATCCTCTTTTAGACCAATTACAAAAGGCAATAACTGAATTGGCTCAGTTGACCAGGGCTGCCACCTGCCGGGTTGCGTCAACCTACTATCCAACGCAGCAAAGGCCATTTGAGAGAAGTCATGCAAAGGCCGTTTGAGAGCACTTCTTGTAAACATGGCCTAACACTATGATCATGCTCTAGAGCGAGAGACCGGGTCGAATGCTGAAGACAGAAATTCTTAATTTAACTCTTAATTTAATATCGATCAAAAGGATTAAAGCGTCATGGGATATATGATGCTGCCATGGATTGAAATGCTATAAAAATAAAAATAAAATTATTTCTTCCTTGTGCGGCTGGACCAATGGCATAATAATCTATTATAGAAAGCAATTCCCTCCAGGGGGTGCTTCAACTGGATATGGATCTTAATCATCGGTTATAATAGTAAATTGGATATGCTGAGTAACGAACACTCCTCTGTGGCTCATCTTTGACTTCACCAAAGCCAGTCGTAGGAGAAGCAGAGACAAGAGCAGAGGCAAAGGCAGATCCAAGTGCAGGACGAGCAGTTCAAGGCCCAGATTAAGCATACCTACCTTCTACCAGTGGGCTCCGTTGATCCAGTTGAGGAACCAGTTTCCATTCGAGAGCAAAACCCATATCCAGGTGCATATCCAGATGCAGGGACAAAGGCATAAGCAAGGGCTGAGGTAGTGGGAATAGAACAAGCTCATGGAAAGAGTTTGTGTACAATTGATAACAAGGACCTCCTTCCATAGGATCTGCGAGGTCTCCTATTATGGCGTCGAATCGTTCATCTCTGTTCTGGAGCTCAGCCCTGTGTCTAAGAATTTCGATTAAAGTTTAAAGCTTCAACGTGAGAACTGCAGAACGCTTCTCTGTTCACATCAACAAGGTATTTGCGGCAAAATAGCAACATCCTAGAAGCAACGTTTTATTTTAAGTCTAGAAAAAATTCAAAATAAAAGCAATAAAACCATAATCACCCCTTTCTTGATGTTCTTATGCCGTAATATTCCCTTTTTCTTGATGTTCTTGTGCCTTAATATTTCACGAGCAGTGGATCCTTCGCCGCCTCTCATGATAAAAACGCTTTTGAGGCTGAAATCACCAAAGACAAGTCTTTGCTGATACAGCTAAAGAATAAATTACTTAGCAAGCAATTAACGAGAAAAGGTAATTCTCAATCTTTATTTTATATATTTCTAGATAGTATACTGAGTATATTTACCTGACCCAATGGTTCTCTATTCTATATATATCTAGATAGTATACTGAATATATTTACCTTACCCAATGGTTCTCTAGCAGCACTATATCCTGGTAATTGCTCACATACTGTATGAAAAACGCTGCGAAGACAGTAATATTCATTATTTAGTGAAAAAAGCACGTGTTTTTATATATAGCTCGAAAATCTCTGCTGTGCGAAAATCAACGGCAAGTTATTACAATTCAGTTCCGCATGCTTACACAAATTAGCTATTTAGCGTGAAACACCAGGGAAGATCGTCTTCAATTTCTTCTTCATACCAAAATCAAGCAATGGCTCCAAAGCGCGGTTTGACACTCCATTGGAAACAGCAGCCGTGGTAATCCCGTTGCAGTTCCCATTAACATGATGAACTGCATGCCCGTTAGCAGTTCCGTTCCTGTTAACATATGCATCATTATATGAATGTCCATTTCCATTAATGGAAAATCCATTTGTTGCTGCTTCTCCATTTTATATGTTGTAAAGCTGGGAGAAGTCAAAAGGAAGCAAGCAAATTCTAGAAGCACAGAGTAAGAGTATCAGGGCGAGTTTGTTGACGAGTTGAGGGTTCATTCTCTGGTTCAAGCAGCTTCTGCCATGGATTTCTTATTCTATATATTAAATAGCTTTCAGAACCTTTACATGGTACACAGATGGCGCATGCCACGCAAAGATGGAGACAGTGACCACATACAGGTGGTAAGACATAACTTTGCCATGGTAAGACATACCTTTAAAAAAACTAATATTTTATTTTAAAAAATAATAATTTAAAAAATTATCCATAGATAATTATAACTTCCAAATTATATCATCCGTTAATTATAATTTTTCATTATTTAAATTTACTTTTTATTAAAAATTTCCATTATTTAAAATTACTTTTTAATTAATTATATAAGAAAGATGTCCAAATCCTCCCCATCTTTATAATTTTTCATTATTTAAAATTACTTTTTAATTAAATTATATAAGAAAGATGTCCAAATCCTCCCCATCTTTATAATTTTTCATTATTTTTTAATTAAACTATATCAGAAAGATGTCCAATTCCTCCCCCATCTTTAGAGTCGTATAACTTCAACCATTTACAATGCCAATTGATATAAAATCCTCACTGGTTCCGGATTGTGATCTTATGCCTGTGCAAGACTTCTGTAAATAATATATAAAATTTTAAAACTGTAAACAATAAATAACTGGCAGCGCTCTTCGAATACTTCAAAACAAAAATTCAGCCATCTCCTCTGATTTCCATTTCATTGTGTTTCTGGTTTAAGTTTCTGGTGGGGTGGGCGATGGGGTCGTGGAATAGTGTTCCTCTGGAAGTTATTTACCAAATAATCGGATGGTTTGCCTTTGGGGTTTGGTCTATCAGCTGCTATCCTCAAGTTATTCTCAATTACCGTCGAAAGAGGTTCATCTCTAGAGAT
>LPNX010815388.1:0-42683 GCA_001517045.1 Pseudotsuga menziesii | reverse complement strand
TAAAGATGGAAGAACTATTTATTCTAGCATGCCAACCATACTGTGCAGTTCATTGCATTCACGTGTATTCAAAATTTAAGCAGAGGGCCTTTTTCTTGAGCGCAGGGGTGGAGGGGTTGTTCTTGCTGTGTTTCCTTGGGCTGCAGGCTTGTTTGCATAATCATGGGATGGAATTGATGGATCCATAACACAGATGTGTGTGAGTTACATTTTTGTGCATGGGCAGAATATTTGGGTTCTTCTTTGTTTATGTGCCTAATTGTGACTGTGATAGGATTAGGTTGTCGAATTAGCTTTTATCAACTCTCCCTAGTGTTGAATGGGTCTTGGGCGGTGACTTTAACATGGTGGAATGGGAGGGTGATAGAGCAAGTGGGAACTGTTTCTCATTGTCTAGTAGAGAAAATGATGCCTGGGCTCGGGGTGTAAGGCCTCATTGCAGGGCTTTGATCCTAATTGAAAGAAAAAACATCTTTACTATGGAGGTTGGTTTAAACTGGGTATTGAGTGTATTCAGGCCATAGTGGATAGGTTAAGGGCCCAAGGGTGGTGTGTCTTTTGCAGTGACTCGAGGGAGAGCTATGGATGTTCAGATTTGGGCCTTGGATTGGATCATTATCCAATTTTTTCATCCTCTTTTCTATTGGGATAGTTTAGGATGAACCCAAAGGGTTCCACTTTAAGCTTAATGTCTCAAATTTGGCCACAGATGACTGTGGAGTGTTGATTCGTAGAATATGGAGTTAGTTTCCATAGCCTCTAGGTGATTAAGGTTGAATTATATGGTGAGAAGCTGCTATTTGTAGCAATGTGAAGTTTATTTGTGGATGGGGCAGGATGGTGGCCAGAAATAGACAAAGAAAGGAGAAGAAAATGATTTAGGAGCTTGAAGCTATGAGAACCTTCCTGGAAGGAAATATTTTCAACATTCAACTTCAAGTAGATGTTGCTAAGTTGGAAGTTGGAACACTTGATCATATGTGGAGAAGAATACAGAGTTAGGGAAGTAAGAATTAGGCTAGGCTGCCCCGGAATAAGGAAGGTAATGAGTTGTCAAAGTTATATTTTTGAGTATTTGTGAAGGAAGAATACCTTTGAGAAGATTATGGGCCTTTGGAAGCCAAATGACATTTTGGAAGAAGGCTTATAGGAAGCTGAGAATATGTTTAGATAGTATTTTTAGAATATTTTTTCTTCCTATTCTCTCTTCGATCAATTGCAATAAGCTAGGAAGGAATGCAATTGGGTTGTCCCCACTAAATCAATGCTTTAAGAGGTAGGTGCTATGCAAAGAGATTTATAAAGAGGAGCTCTTTTCTGCATCGTTAGATAAAAACCGATAAGTTGCCTGGTTCAGATTGTCTCCCATGTGAGTTTTCTAAGGTCATGTGTGACATAGTTGGTGATGATTTCTTCAGGATGACCCAAGAAGTCTTTATGGAAGGGAGGTTCTTTGAATTTATAAATCAAGGTCATACAAACTTATTCCAAAATATGTTGCCAAAGATACTATTACTGGCTGGAGCCTAATTATGCTCTTGGATGTCTCTTACAAGCCATAGTTTTGGCGTTGAGAGTTCAGAGGGTTGTGGCAAGAATTATTAGACTAGAGAAAACCAACTTTGTTAGAGGGAGATTCATCTTGGATATAATAATAATCATATTGGAATGGGCCCGGGAGACCAACCAAGATTGACTCCGATCAAACCTATGATAGTTTTGTTTGGGATTTATTTTGGATATTTTGCGTTGGTTAGGATTTGGAGCCAATTTCACAAGGGTGGTGTGTACCTTGTTCTCAAGAGGTTTTTGCGTATGTGTCAATGAGTAATATCATGTTTGATTAATTCACCTATACATATCTATTAGGGATGGATTCCATCTTGTGCTGTATCTTAATGTGATTTTTTGACACCCTTGGTTATCTACTAGAAGTAACCAGGGTGCAGGGGAAGAGTTGAGGGATCTAGATTCCAAGTGATAAGGAGTTTATTAAGAATCATTTTGCTAATAACTTGATGACACTTGTTCATTTGGAGCTTGACTTGGTGATTGAGACCATGAGATATCTAGATGCATTTTGCATAGCTCCAAGTGTTGTTCTTAGTGATCTTATGTCCTAGTTGATTGGATTTAATGAGACTCCTACTTTGCTTGTTTGGAGTTGGAATATATAGTTTTTATATCCTATACATATAGTATTATATCTATCTATAGTTTTTATAATTTAAAGTTTAAAACACATATCTATCTATGATGCACCCCATTCACCCTAATTAATAATGGCATCTTCTTGCCAACCCCCACATCCATAAACCTTGTCTATCTACATGGAAAGATTTTATATAAGATAGGAGGGCTCATCTTACTTGTTGGTCCCTAATTAATAATGGCATCTTCTTACCAACCCCCACATCCATAAACCTTGTCTATCTACATGGAAAGATTTTATATAAGCTAGGAGAGCTCATCTTACTTGTTGGTCCTTTGCTTTTCTTATACACAAAGGTTATCCTTGGAAGTACTATAGGGTGCATTGTGTTTTTTTTGCATTACTTTTTTTAAGAATACATCTTCTATTTATAGAAAAACATTTGCAAGCAATGACGCAAAAAGTGGAAGGATATGTACAATGAAAATCATAATGTCTTTTGTAGTGCAACTAATATTAAAATAAAATTTGAATAAGCTAAAGCTTCTAAAGATTGGGCTTCTTTGGTCAACATAGCTCCCTTAGCTAAAAGTTGATGGTGTACCTCATCATGCCACATGGAACAAAAAGCAGACAAGGAGCTAACTTCATGCTCAAAATAGACTTACGCTTCAGTTTCTAGAGAATGAATAGGATTGAAATCCTCAAGCATTGTCATAATCTAGTGAATGGAGGGTGAACTAGAGAGAAACAATCTCCAAATAATGCAGCATGCCATTGAACCCTACCTTGAAGGAAAATTTAATATTGGTCCTAGAAATAATTCCATAAGCTCTCTTAGCAAATTGACAATCCCAAAAAATGTGCTTCATTTCTCAAGGGGATGACAAATAGGGAAAAGATCGTGAAAGAGCCCACTCTCGATCAACTAAGCCTTGGAAGGAATCCCTTGATATATGACTAGCCAGCCTAAAACTCTTAGCTTGTAAGAAAGCCAGATAAGCCAAACATTGTGGAGTATGTGCACCTATCTATCCTCGGGCTTTGCCGACACCCATCTCATATCGAGAACCAGGGATAACGGATATCTATGATGCAAAATTGAATATAGTTGTTGAGAGTGATAGTGTTGAAGCATGCGACCAAAACTCCATCCCCAATTTTTCTAAAAGGGCGTTGGCATCTCTATATTCATTTTGAGCAAGTATGTCAATGGCATGAATCCTCTCCACTCCAAAATTGAAAGAAAGTCAAGAGCAATTCGTTCATACCCTTGAGCTAGGGAATGCCACTCCTAGTAGTGTGTGGTTGCATCCCACAAATATTAATGTAAAATTTTCTTTAATCATTAAAACTGAGTGTTGCTAGGAAATTAGGAAGGGACATAATAAACATGAGAGGTTTGGAGAATGTGCCCAACCATGATCAACTTCCCAAGAAACGGGAAATCCTTATGATGCCAAACATGAAGTTTGCTTGGAGTCCCTTGAGACACCAAACTCACATAAACATTGGTGACAACCCCACCCCAAAAGGAATGCCCAAGTACCTCACAATCACCCTTGGTCTAATATATCTCTAGGTCGTAGGAATCTAGTTTGGTGGAGAATCCAATCGAACGAACTAGAAGTCTGTCTTGTGGTCGCTAACACAACACCCAATGGAAAGGCAAAAGGTATTCAAGCATGTAAGGGTTCCATCTACTGAGAATTGCTCAACACTCATCTAAGCTCGGGGCCGAGGGTTCTTCACGCCTCAGGTTAGACCTCACGTTTTACTACTCTACCTCATTGCACTTTGCTTTCTACATCTCGACTTTTATAGGAGACCTTTTGGTTCTCCTACATTGTATTGACATCATTGTACTAAGTAGTCCCTTTAACCTGCTTTTGTGGTCATTATCTGAACATTAATAAAATTAACTTATCTTATTTCTCAATCATGGTAAGATCTTGAAACTCTTGTCTTGCATTGCTAGAGGCATCCAAGGTAAGAACAATTTAGGGTTTTATGCAGGATTGTTTAGTTTTGTTGGGTGAAACACGTCCTCTTGTAGGATCTCTCTTGTTTGGGCCTCAACATCGTGTTTGCCCTAACTCATTCAAATATTGAATTGCCAATTCTTGGGAGAAATGCTAGCCTCGATTTCTCATTGCCCCATGGAATAAGACCTAGGTCTATTTACCCGATCTTCAGCATTTACAAAATTTCTTGTCCTATATTTGAAAAAATACAAAAAAAAAACCCTTAAAATTAAATATTTTGAAAAAATCCAAATTTTATTTATAAATTATTTTCATTGTACTTTGGTTTGTATTAAATTTATTTGCAAAAATCTGAGAAGTTTACTGCGATTATTTGTTTCTAAATTATTTATCTTACTTGAAAATCCAGAAAAGGCAAAAAAATCCAAGAAAAAGTGTGTGTTGCAGCTAGTTTGGGCCTTAAACTAGGGTGATGTCATCCCTAGGAGAGTAATGTTAGTTCCTAGGGGCTGGTATAGGCCAGTGCAGGTCTGGTTGACTGTTTTGCAGGCATATATTTGACAAAGACAGAACCGGGGGGTGGTTGCAAAATGTCTAATCATCATCTCCAAGCATTTCGAGGCGCCCTAGGGGGGTTTTGAAGTGCTAAATCAGAGAAATCTACAATATTTCAGGCTGGTAAAGATCTGAAAGTCATTTGACAGCCATAAATTCCAGCGAGTAATTACCAACCTTTAGGTACAACAAAAGTTACAAGTCTTGTCATTGGTTGGTGAAAGGTGTGAGGCATCTATCAGTGATTTTTCAAGGGTTTAAATCAAGTTTCATTAAAAGTTATTGGTGCTGGTTTACTACTGCAGTTCATTGATCTAAATAGCAACTAATTATATTGCTCATGAGTCATAACCTCCTAGCCTTGTGCATAATCATTGAGTATTTTATTGAATATCTTATTGAATGCATAAGGTTCTAGTCTACTAATCCAATAGGAGGGTTTTGTTAGAAGTGTCGCCGCCTAATTCTGTAATGTCCTCTTCTGCCTAGGCATTGAGGACCAACCCGCTAACCTATGTGATTCCTGTAGGTTCGAGCGGGTACTGATAGTCAAGGAATCAGCTGAAGACTGATGCCATATATAGAAGATCTAAGGCATCAATGTTATTTCGCCATTGGGTCGAAGAGGGCCACCAAAGCCAAAGGCCACCTGCATGCATGACATCCGGGCATTATTTAGTGATGCATGCACCCGATTAAGTCTCCATGCGCATGCATGCAAGTCAACTGCAAATTAGAAGATAAAGTGACCTAATTAGGTCAAAAGTTAGGGTTTTTGCAATTGAAAGTTATAAAAGAAAGATAAAGTGAATGGAGAAGGACTTATGTGTGATTATTGATTTGTGGAGTCGAATTAGAGAGCTCGGCGAGCTAAGTTGGGGTTGAGCGCATGCTCAGCTAACTGGTGTATTTCAGCACCAAAATCTATCTGCCCTAGTTCATCATCAGGTTGGATCATCCAGGTTGAGCACTAGTTCATCATTAGGTTGGATCATCCAGGTTGAGCACTAGTTCATCATCAGGTTACATTCAATAGTTATTCCGGGAGGTTGATTATTCATCCAGCCAGAGGGTTTCACCATCACATCGTGTCATCGTGATCAAGGACAAAGCAATTCGTTTTCCTACCTACAGGGTTTAGAAATTCTGCATGTTACTTCCATTCATTCCGGAGCACCTCCATTACCCTTCCCCTGGAAGAAGGGCCGTTCAGCTTGAGTATCAAGCAAGATATCATTAGTGCTCCCCTTTTCTGGAGGCGCTAATCTGCATGGGCGAATTGATTTGAGGAGGCCTTCATGTTTTGGACTAGTGTGCCTCTGTTTCTTCCACATGCTGCTTCCATCATCATCAGAGGGGTATTATAACCCTAGTGCACATCATTTGGGCTTCCAGCAGCAGCTTATTTATTATTTTGGAGCTTATACAGTTTGAGAGGAGGGCGCATTCACCCGTGGAGGACAATTTGGTGTATCTCTTTATTCCTTCGGCAGAATCCTTGCATGCTGGGACCAGTCTCTTCACCATCAGCTGATCTATATACTGGTATGTACATGCATTGATTTTGCTCCTATTTTATAGCATCTCGGTATTTTTCTAGGGCACATATTTGCATGCAAAGTTCGGGGTTTGCTTTCCTATTTGATTAAGGAATAAGTCTATTAGCCATCTACAGTATACACATAAACAGGAAAATATCAGTTTGGGATATTACAGTGGTATCAGAGCTATTTTCCTTGCCAGTTGTGGGCATCCAAAAATTATAAATGAATCCAAGAGACCCATACAACATTACTCACAGGAGACAAAGGTATAGAGACAGAGAAGAGGAGTTAGAGGACATAGATTTGGGGAACAGAGAGTATCAGTTTGAAAAAGGCAAAGAAACAATGGCCGATGATGATAAAATAGCTTTCAATAGTCTCATGTCAGCCATAAAAGAACTCACCACTGGGCAAAAAGAAATGATGAGCACCTTCAGGCAAATGATTGAGAATGGGCCCACCCCACACAGTCCCTTATTTCCCAACAGTGATAGGGTATCCACCAGTAGTAGTAGGCAACACTTACATACCAACATGCAGAGCCATCCCCATATATACAAGCCTTTCCGACCTACCATGCCTCAATTCTTAGATAGTCCAGCTGCAGTGCCTCTAGCACAAGCAGACTCAGAAGAACCCATGAGTGCCTATCTAAGAGAATATAGGGCTTTAGGAGAGGACTTCCATTCAGCCATGACCTTCACCGACTTCTGCCACTTTAAAAGTAAGAACAAATCCAAAGCTTACAATAGGCCATTCACCCAGAACTATGAGTTACAGCGCACTGTAGGGAAACTGACTATCCCTACCTTTGAGGGCACCCAGGGTGGCCCAGCTAGGAATTGGGTGCAGAAGTTGGATACATACTTCCAACTCAACCCCATGATTGAGACAGATGCCATTAAATTGGCTACTTTGCATTTGGACGGAGAAGCACATGAGTAGTGGTAACACGGGTTAGTGACATTGGGTCACAACACCATCACCTCATACACAGATTTTACACAGAGGCTCATTGAGCGGTTTGATCGGAAGGATCCAGAGGTACACTTTAGGGAGCTGGCACAACTCAAGCAGACATGGAGTGCATATGCTTTTATTTTTGAGTTTCAGAGCATAACAATCATGGTCACAGATATATCAGAGAGCAGGTTGATTATGTTGTTCACTGAGGCTCTCACTGAACCCGTACGGGGATGGGTCAAGTCTTATAGGCCCACCACCTTAGCATATGCCATCAGACGGACTAGAGACTTGCAGGATGCAGTGCCCAAAAATAGGTTTCCTCCCAGGACCAATTTTCCTATTAAAGATAGAGAAAGGAAACCCTTCCAGAAAGAATGGCCCAAGAAAGAATGGATGGACAATGATACTCGACAGGACCTTAGAAGAAAAAAGTTATGTTTCACTTGCCGGGAACCATGGATACCAAGTCATAGATGTTCAGGAAAAGGAAAGGCCTACTACATAGAGGCTTATTCCGACAGTGAGGAGGATGAGGATTACCAGGATTAGGAGCAGGGAGAGACAACAGAGACAGTTACTGAGGGACAGGCCTCAGGAGGTACCATTGCTACCATGACAAGGGTTCCTAGATTCCACTGTCTTCAGATCAAAGGTATCGTACAGGGCCACAGAGTGGGAGTACTGATAGATGGTGGGGCATCCCACAACTTTATTGATGCTGCATGGGTTAAAAAGAGAGACATTCAGACTGAGAGCTTTGATGGGTTTTCGGTAGTAGCAGTAGGTCACACCATGGAGTGTAGTCAGAGGATTCCTAAATTAAAGGTAACGCTTAGGAATTATACAGTGATAGAGACATTCTATGTGGTAGATGTACCTGGCATGAATGTGGTACTGGGAGTTCAGTGGCTGTATTCCATAGGGAAGTATTCCACAAATTACCAGACCATGGAGATGGAGTTTACAGGAGCAGAAGGACAGGAGGTGGTATTGAGAGGGATGAATACCTATCCTCCCACAACAATGACATCACACAAGATGGAGGCAGTACTTCGGCAGGGAGATATTGAGTGGGTTGTAGAGTGTATGGTTACCTTCAGGAAACCACTAGATGAGGCCACACAACATCCAACAGATCCAACAGATATAGAGGCCTTACTATAGAAGCACAAGGCAGTATTCGGAGACCTTCTAGGAGGTCGACCTCCAGATAGGGGATTTGAGCACATTATTGAGTTAGAGGAGGGGACCCAAGCAGTTATCACCACTCCTTACAAACATCCCAAGAGGTATAAAGATGAGATCGAGAGTACAATCAAGGAATTACTTAAGCTGGGGTACATCAAACCTAGCTCCAGTCCCTTTGCATCTCAGTAGTGCTAGTGAAGAAAAAAGATGGAACCTTACGCATGTGCATTGATTACAGGGCACTCAATAAGAAGACCATAAAGAACAGGTATCCCATCCCTAGGATTGATGAGTTAATGGATGAACTACAGGGGGCAAAGTACTTTTCCAAAATTGACCTCCACTTAGGGTACCATCAGATTCGGGTCAGTGAACAGGATGTTCCAAAGACTGCTTTCCGTTGCCACTACGGACATTATGAGTTTCTAGTGATGCCATTTGGGCTTACTAATGCACGAGCTACTTTCCAGTCATGCATGAACCATATCTTCAGGACACAGTTACGTAAATATATTTTGGTATTCCTCGACGACATATTGATATACAGTCGAACTTGGGAAGAACATTTGAGACATCTTGATGAAGTACTTGGTATTCTACAGGAGCAGTTACTATATTCCAAAATGTCCAAGTGTGAGTTTGGCATGTAGGAGATGTTGTACTTAGGACATGTGATAGTGGCCAACGGGGTCTAGGTGCACTTAGAGAAGATTCGGGCAATTTTGGATTGGCCTACATCTAAAAATGTGACAGAACTGAGGGGCTTTTTGGGCCTTTGCATCTACTACAGGAGGTATGTCAGTGGATTCTCACAGATGACTGCACCCCTCATAGATCTTACCAAGAAGGGGGCATTTATTTGGTTAGAGGCAACACAACAAACATTCGAGAAAATGAAGGAGGTAATGAGTTCATGCCTAGTATTAGCTTTACCAGACTTTTCTCAATCCTTTGTGTTAGAATATGATGCTTCAAGAGAGGGAATTGGGGCGGTTTTGATGCAAAACAACCACCCCATTGCATTTGAGAGCAGGAAGCTCAAAGACTATGAGTGCCACTATTCGATATATGACAAAGAGATGTTAGCCATCCTCCATGCGCTAACCAAGTTCAGGCAGTACTTAGTGGGTGCCAGGTTCAAGTTTAAGACAGATCACAACAGCCTGAAATACTTCCTAGAGCAGAAAGAGCTAAACGAGAGACAGTGGAAATGGGTAAGTGAAATTCAGGCTTATGACTTCGAGATTGAGTACGTAAAGGGGAAGAGCAATGTAGTGGCCGATGCACTTTCTAGACGACCGACTACTTTATCCCTTATGAGCATCTCATCAGATTGGAGGTCTCATCTTTTGGTTGAGTACTCCAAAGATAAGTTTGCTTGCGAGCTATTGGATGGACAGATTCAGGACGATAGGGACAGGGACATTGATGATATCATATACTACAAAAATAGAATCTTCTTGGTTCCAGAGTCTCCCCTCAAGAAGAAAATCTTACAGGCATCGCACGATTCACCATTAGAAGGGCATCAGGGGTTTCTCAAGACCTACAGACAGATTAGAGAAAGGTTCTCATGGAAGGGCCTCAAGAAAGATGTGATGCAACATGTGAGGGAGTGCAACTTGTGCTAACAAAACAAAATAGAGCACATCCACCCGACTGGTTTACTACATCCCTTACCTATTCCCGAGCAGAAATGGGAGAGCATCTCTATGGACTTCATTACTGGGCTGCCCAAGGTTCAAGGCAAAGACTGCTTGTATGTAGTAGTGGACAGATTGACCAAGTTTGCTCAATTCTTTGCCATATCATTAGATTATTCAGCAGCACAGGTAGCATAACTATTTTTTAGAGAGGTATTTAGACTCCACAGGTTACCCAAGACCATTGTCAGTGACAGGGACAACAAATTCATAGGAGCCTTTTGGCAAGAGCTTTTCCGGTTAGTGGGGACCGAGTTAGCCATGAGCACAAGTTATCATCCACAGAGTGACAGATAGACAGAGATTGTCAACAAGTGGATTGAGGGATAGTTGAGAAATTACGTATTAGGTCAGCAGAGGACATGGATCAAATGGCTACACTTAGGTGAACATTGTTGCAACACCACCTACCATATGACCATTGGGATGACCCCTTTTCGAGCCCTGTATGGGTATGATGCTTCCACTTTCGTAGACCGTATATTTGGCGATAGCAAGGCCCCCAAGGCCAAAGAGTGGATTCAGGAGGGTCAAGATATCCTCAAGATACTCAGGGAGAACATACAGGCTGCTCAGAATCAACAGAAGATATATGCGGACAAGCACAGAGTTGAGTGCAGTTTTTAGGTGGGAGACTTCGTTTATTTACGCCTCCAGCCTTACCGACAGTCATGTCTTAAAAAGAAAGGAGCAAAAAAACTCCAACCTTGTTTCTATGGTCCATACAAGATAATTTGGAAGGTCGGAGAGGTAGCATATGAGCTAGAACTACCCCTAGAGAGCAAGATTCACAATGTATTTCATGTCTCCAATCTCAAGAAGGCGGTTGGTTAACAGATTGTTACATCTTCCGAGCTGCCTCCCCTTGATGACGAGGGGCAGTTGGTTCTGATTCCAGAGCGCATCCTAGAGGTGCGAGAGCGGAAACTGAGGAACAGAATCATCAGAGATTACCTGGTTCAGTGGAAAGATCTGCCTATAGAGGAGGCCACTTGGGAGGCAGAACAGGATTACAACACCCAACTTTACAGTTGCTTGAGGACAAGCAAATTCGAGTGGGGAGGACTGTAATGTCCTCTTCTGCTTAGGCATTGAGGACCAACCCGCTAACCTATGTGATTCCTGTAGGTTCGAGCGGGTACTGACAGTTAAGGAATCAGCCGAAGACTGATGCCATATATAGAAAATCTAGGGCATCAATGTTATATCACCATTGGGTCGAAGAGGGCCACCAGAGCCGAAGGCTACCTGCATGACATCCGGGCATTATTTAATGATGCATGCACCCGATTAAGTCTCCATGCGCATGCATGCAAGTCAACCGCAAATTAGAAGATAAAGTGACCTAATTAGGTCAAAAGTTAGGGTTTTCGCAGTTGGAAGTTATAAAAGAAAGATAAAGTGAATGGAGAAGGACTTATGTGTGATTATTGATTTGTGGAGTCGAATTGGAGAGCTCGGCGAGCTAAGTTGGGGTTGAGCGCATGCTCAACTAACTGGTGTATTTCGGCAGCGAAATCTATCTGCCCTAGTTCATCATCAGGTTGGATCATCCAGGTTCAACACTAGTTCATCATTAGGTTACATTCAGCAGTTATTCCGTGAGGTTGATCTTTTATCCAGCCAGAGGGTTTCACCGTCACACTGTGTCATCGTGATCAAGGACAGAGCAATTCATTTTCCTACCTACAGGGTTCAAGACTTCTGCATGTTACTTCCATTCATTCCGGAGCACCTCCATTACCCTTCCCCTGGAAGAAGGGTCGTTTAGCTTGAGTATCAAGCAAGATATCGTTAGTGCTCCCCTTTTCTGGAGGTGCTAATCTGCATGGGCGAATTGATTTGAGGAGGCCTTCACGTTTTGGGCTAGCGTGCCTCTGTTTCTTTTGCATGCTGCTTCCATCATCATCAGAGGGGTATTATAACCCTAGTGCACATCATTTGGGCTTCCAGTAGTAGCTTATTTATTATTTTGGAGCTTATACAGTTTGAGAGGAGGGCGCATTCACCTGTGGAGGAAGATTTGGTGTATCTCCTTATTCCTCCGGTAGAATCCTTGCATGCTGGGACCAGTCTCTTCACCATCAGCGGATCTATATACTGGTATGTACATGCATTGATTTCTCCTATTTTATAGCATCTCAGTATTTTTCTAGGGCACATATTTGCATGCAACTGCATGCATGCAAAGTTCGGGGTTTGCTTTCCTGTTTGATTAAGGAATAAGTCTATTAGCCATCTACGGTATACACATAAACAGGAAAATATCAGTTTGGGATATTACAAATTCGCACCTCGGGTCACATGGCATAAGTCTTCAAGCCAGTGGGTGCGACCTTGGGGGCAAGCTAGAGCCAAGTGCTGTCACCTGATACTCAACTCCTTTGTTTAGGCCAACTCCTAGCAAAGCCAAGGGGGGTGGTCCCTATGAAAAGTAAAATCTAAGGGTTTTTACTCTACGAAAGAAAAGATTGATTCTAGGAGTTAATACGAAATGGATAAAAGATCACAACGGACTATTGAAGAAAGAAATTACATAAATGACATATGACAATGTAAATATCATTCACGACAGTTTGCAAGATTTGATTTAAGCATGGAACATAACATAGGCCAGTGTCGATGAATAACGGAGTTCTGTTGTGTTGTGTAAGTATTGCAGTTGTCTCGTTGGTTAGTTTTAAAATGATTAGTGAGTGATTAAGGGAGTGGGTAAATTATTGGTCGATTTTATTAATATGGTAATGATCTGGATTATTAGAGAGGAGAGGGGATTCTAGATATACCCAAGGGGTATGAGGAATATGTCCGTAATTACTTAGAAGTGGTTCTCACAGCGAAAAATGGGCTAAACCAGAGTCGCAGGGGTGTGTCCAACACTACACCAAACGAGGGTGTATCCTGACGGGGCTCTACGGTCATTGTTTTGTGCTTCCCGCTTCACTTGAAGACTTTGCCCACAACTTAGCAATATTCGAAAAACGTTGGATTTTCGTTTGGTGATCAATTTAAAAGATGAGACTAATTACAGTTACTCAGATCCTTTTTTGATACAACCGACTGATCAGACGAAGTTGCAGTGGAGGTAGAGCATACGAGGATAAGTGCCTTGTTAATTTTAAGAATTTTTGAACAAGGTTTGTTTTTTATTAAACCCCAAGAGTCTCTTTCAGGTTGTAAACCCTAATAGGGAAAGCAAGGGGATGTAAGTTACTGTAAAAGTAAAAGATTATAAAAATCAAACTAATGTTATTTAATTAATCCTACCATGCGTCTCTTTCCCCTTTCGGGTAACTCGGGAAGTCGGGGAGTGGGCTCTGAGGAGCCTACTCAAATCTTTATTAACCTCGTTTGACAACATGAGAGAAATGCACTTTGGATCCAAAGGCTTGCAACTTATTGAAAAATAGAATTTTTATGCAAGGGGGAGCTCCGTTGGTCTTCATTTTGCTCAATTTTGCAAAAATTCGCCAGAGTTATCTCCTCCTTTATCGTAACCTGCAAAAAAAACCAATAAACATTAGTAGAATATGCCCCAAAACACTTTAAGAGTGCTTTGGGAAAACTTACCAAAGTTTACCAAAAACATTCTAAGTAAAAATGATGAAAACTAGGTAAAATATGACTGAGAAAGTAAGCTAGAAAGCTGCTTTCTCGGGGTCTTTGTTTGCTTCTTAAGGATAACAAAACAAATCAAAGCACTAAATTGCTAAATATGAAATTAAAATCAAATACTAAATTACTAACCAAGCCTTTTGCTTTTACGAGATAAATTACTTGAAACTAGAAAGCTAGCACTCTAGATTTAAACTAAGAAATGATAATGCCTTGAAACTTTAACTAGATCTATAAAGGAAACAAAACACTTTAAGGTCTATTTATGAATGTGAATTAAACTATAGATCAAATAATGCTCTTTTCAAAAGGAACCAGAATAATAAAGGGTAAAAATTAGGAGAAGGAGAAGTGGATCCTCGAGGCTTCGCTTGTGGGATACCGATGAAATTTTATTTGCAACAAATACTATTAGAAAAAGAAAGGTAGAGAGATCAAACAAGATCTTCCATGTCTCCTATCACGACAACCTGCATATCATACAGTCACACAACACATATCAAATGTAGAAGCTTACATGTTCAGAAATCGATATAAAAGCATTCATAAGCAAATAAAGCATTCAATAAGATCTCTAAATATTTATGCTCAATAGATTAACTCATTAAACAAAATGATTAACCTATCTCACAAAGTTGATACCGACTCTTCAAGCAAGCTACAAAAGATTCAAAGCATGCATATGGTTCAAATACAAGTTACCTCCATACGGCTGGAAGATAATACATTCACTCCACCAGAGCACAACATAATTCATACCTCCAAAGTCTCTTTATTTCTCAAATGAATACAGATTACAATACGCAAGCTCTTCCCAGCGTATTTCAACTAGTTTGAAATGGGAGAGGGATGCCTTATTTATAGCTAGAGTAGGCCTCTAGGGGGATGCACCAAACAACTGAAGTGTTAAAGTTTTACGATTAGGTTAAATTTTAACATAAATAATATACTTTAGTGCATGAACATAAATATAAAACAAGATTCATAATAGTACTCCTCCAATCAATTTAAACTACAAAAATCACACATAATTTTCATCTCTTTCAACTTTGACACTCCATTAGTCACTACGTTAAAGTTGGTCCTTGAGATGATTCATCAAATGCCATGTACAGTAACAAAATAATAAAATAATGTATAGTAGATAACAACAGTAAAGAATCGTACCAATTATTTTGAATCAACCTTATACTCAGATACTTTTAAGTTTTGATCTTGTCATCGAAGGGACATGTCAACTGGGTGAACAAATGACGTATCTTGAGAGAGAGCTTAAGAGTTTTAAAGTAGAAGCAAACTGACTTTAGACTCTTAGTCAACAAGAAGAGAGACTTCAATCAAATACTTAGACTTTAGCAGCACAGTCATACCCAGTACAATCATGCTGACAAATGACACACAATCACGCTGGGTAAGGATACAGTCATGTTGTATAGAGACACACAGTCATACTTTTACATAGTCATGCTTTCTCACAGTCATGCTAGCAGAGAAACCCTCAATCAAGTTCAACATAGAAACACATAGTCAAGCTCAACAGAGAAGAGGCACATGGTCAAGCTGGCGGAGGAGAGACACAGTCACGTTGCAAAGGAAGATACAGTCATGTGGAAAGGGAGAATCACAGTCACGCGAAGCAATAGTATACTGTCATGCAGAAGGGGAGAAAGTCACAGTCACGCTAGGGAGATGACATTCTGTCAAGCAAAACAGTGATACACACAATCATACTGAGAAACAACACATGGTCACGTTGCAGAGAATGAATACAGTAGTAGAAAACAGTCACGCGGGCAAAGAGACTACTGTCACGTTGGTGCAGCAAACCAGTCACGCTAACAGTAGAGACAAGGTCACGCTAGGGTAACATCACAGTCAGGTTGCTGGAAAAGGCACACAACCATGCTAGGATAGAAACACAGTCATGCTGCTGGAAAAGTACACACACCCACAATCACGGCGAGAAACAGTCTTGCTGAAGGGTAGTCATGCTAGGGTAACATCACAATCACGCTGCTGAAAAGGCACACAACCACTCTAGGATAGAAACAAAGTCATGCCGGGAGCAGTAGTACAGGAAAAACGCGTGGAGCAACAACAGAAGGAAAATGCGTGGAGCAGCAGTCGTGGTCATGTAGAGGGAGAGAACCAGTCACGATAAATAGCAGGAGGGGTCGCGAATAGAAGCAGTCAACCACAGGTAAAAAATACTATACAACTTCTTTGTGAATAACACAATGAAGTAAATCACTTTTATAAGGTCTTGATGGTTAAAAAGACAAATAGGTTATCTTTAGAAAAAGTACAAAAATAAAATCATAAGATAAAGTGGTCTATATAAAATAAATGGTCTAGTGGTCATAAAATAAAACCATAAAGTAAATGGTCCAATGGTCTTATAATAAAACCGTAAAGTAAATGGTCCAATGGTCATAAAATAAAACCATAGAGTAAATGGTCCAATGGTCGTAAAATAAAACTTGTGTCGCATGGGTACCTGTACCGGGGGGTCGGGTACATGAACCAATACTGGGTACACGTATCGGGTACTTGGGTACTTCAATGGTACATCCCCAGCCGTACCCAAATCCAATCTCACGTACCGGGTACTTCATGTATGAAAATAGGGTACTCGTGTGGATTTTGGTACGTCATACCATGTGTTTGGGTACGCGGTCGGTACAACCGTTGGACAATTTATCTTAGCTCGTTGTTCGGGATGAGTCAATTTGCAAAGTTTGAAGTTCAAAATTTTAAAAATTAAATAATAAAACACTAAAACACATGTTATGTGGGCCCTTGCCCCTTACCTAAACCAGCGCAACACTGCATTTCTCACTGCTAGTGCACTGTGCTCACTACTCTAGCGCTGACGTGACAGAGGACCTTAGTGATGCTAATGACATTGATTTGGCTTGAGGAAGCCAAATCAACTATCTTGTTCATGTTCAATGTTTATCTGTTTTGAACTTTCTTTTTCATGTCTAAGAAGGCCTTTAGGCAAATTTTGGATGTAGTATGGCAATGAAGTTTGAACTCATGGTGTCATGGACATATAATATTTTATGTTGTTAATTATATTAATATTACTTCAGTCTTCCAATTGATATCTACTATGAGTCTATGCCATATGATTTATCAAATTTATTATTTTATGTTTCAAATTTTCAATGCGAATGTTCATATGAATGATTGAATTTAGAAATATCAAATATGCATGTATGATGTGAGTGTGAAATGTTTTGTTTTTATAAATTTTAACACACACACACACACACACACACATATATATATATATGTCTACAGTGCCCTCGACGTACCCAAGTACCCTGTTTCAAAAAGTGGCGTTTTCATCCCCGTCCCCACGTTTCTTGGCAACTTAGATTATAAAACCATAAAGTAAATGGTCTAATGGTCCTATAATAAAAAATAAAATTGACTTAGGATAGTGTACCAATAGACAAAAATAAAAAACATAAGGTAGAAGTCATCATAACAAGAGTACACACAATAAGAGTGCAAGTAAGATAAAGGACCATAAGTCAACCAAAGGGGTCATAATAAGACAACCCACATACCCACAAGATCAAGGTGAACCATAAAGGTGGACAAACAACTCCTTTTACCTATAGGACCAACAAGACCAAGGACTTTAATCTTTTCTCTCTCTCATGGTACATTGTTTCATATATTTTATCATCACTGTATAAGGGGAAGATTCAAACTGGATGGTACGATCCTTCGGTCCTCAATACTGCTCCTAAGGGTTAGGTGCTAGGGACATCATCGAGGGGTGGCTAGTCCTATGAGAAACAACCTAGCAATAACCGGTTAGGAGAGAGGACATCACACATCATCATCTTGGTCAACTCGACCAAGATTCTACTGGTTAACTGACCAGAGATGTTCTTGTAGGAACTGCTTGGTCCTAGACCAAGAATCTGCCTGGTCCTAGACCAAGAAGTCTTTGCCTCAACCTGCAGAACCTGCTTGGACCTCATGTCCAAGAAACTGTCTGGTCCCAGACCAAAATACTCTAGAGACATATAGGTGCCCTAACCACATGTTAGGGACTTTTCCATGGCATCAACTTGCTTAGTTCCAAATCAAGAACCCCAGAAGACTATTGGGGGCCCTAGGGTACCTTCTAGGGTCTTACTTTGCCCTAGTTACCGACTAGGGTACCGTCCTCCCTGAGAATGGGTCTCACAGTTGTACTAACTATAACATGAAGATGAGGTCGAGTTAGCTTGAGCTCGTGGAGGGATTCAAGGGATGCACTGGAGTTCACTTGAGTTGAAGTTGAGAGGAAAAAGGAGTGGTAGGCGACACCTCTTTAGAGATGCACCTACCTCACCCAATTTCAAATCGTATCCAATATTGAAATGCCACCTTACCAAACGCAAGCATGAAGATAAGGGGCGCATATATGAGGTAGGTGAAGTTTGCCACCTCTTCAAATCATGCTCAATCAACTCACCCATACCCACACTTCACTCGCCAATCAACTTAATACAATCGCCTAATCAACTAGCGTGGGCCACCATGATGTGAGCTTTAAGTGCGATAACTTGATTTATGGAATAATCGTATGGTATGCAAACTCATTTACAAGTGAAGACTTCCACTTGGGATGAAGTTGCCAACATGGGACCACTATGCCAAGTCATCCCATAAACTTTTAAAAATCATTTTTTTGACTTTTCCAATATTTTGCCTTATGCCAAAATGATGCACTTTTAGCATTTAAGTGTCATTTTAATGCCATGATAGCGAAAAATGACCATAAGTGACCTTCTGAACACCCAGACTATATGAAAAGTGGGTACCGAAGTAAAGAGTATGCTATAAGCATTAAAACGAGCATTCCCACGCCAAATTGTGCCTTCAGATCAAGTTTTTATGCCATTTACAAGTTTTTTAATTAAACCATTAAAAAATGGCTTAAAAAATTGATTTTTTCTTCTTCTAGGAATCGGTTAAAACTCTACGGGGACCTAGCACATGTCCATATGACTCAATACCAATGCCTAGCACGCTGATATACATTGACATGTGAACTCCTAAGGCCTACCCACCAAGATGGCCATTTCAGCTTTGGAGGAGCGGTGAAAATCTCGAACATTATACATCGCTTATTCAACATTGCATAATTGACAAGGGAAAAAACACCTTGGAATGATCGGATTGACGTTTAAGTCTTAGAAAGCTGATTCCTTTACAAAATAATGTCATGCTAGTACATTTATTACAACTTCCTCGAAGCGGTATGAACATATGGTACAAAAATAAATAGGCCATGAAGGCTTGATGGACCTCTGAGCTCTGAGTTTGAACAAGTGCTTTGTTCATCTTTGCTGGCTCACTTGAAAGTTTGACTAGATGCAACCTAGTCGGTAACAAGAAGTAGAATTGTTCTCGTTGTTGTACGATACATGGATACTTCTATTTGCATTAGGGATTCCCCCTTGGCCTTTGGGAGTTGGCCTAAAGTGTGAGGAGAGTGCATTGTGGTGATAATGGGTGCATTTCCTGAATAGTTTCCAATCTTAGCACTAGCCCTCCTGACTTATTGGGAGGGTGCTAATTGGTGTGGTAATAGGACCCTTTGAGTTTGGAGGTGCACTAGGATATTTCCATACGAGGGGTTCCCGCCTCTTACACACCTGGGGGAAAACGCCACAGAAATCTTCAAGCTGCTAAGTGCATCCTTGGGGGCAAGTCTCGAGTCAGAAACTGTTTCCTAATCCCGACTTCTCCGTTTAGGCCTAACTCCTAACGAAGCCAAGGGGGGGTAGTACCTAAATAGTGTTTCTAAGGCTCTTAAGTGTTTTAAGTGTTAGATGGGGCTGTTTAGGAGTTTAAAGACGAGCAAGTTGCTGACAAGAAACTTCGCAAAATTAAAGAGCTTAATTCAACATCATAGCAAGATATATCAATAATCACAATATGATTGAAAGCAAATATAACTGCAAGAATTAAACCGGTGCCTTCATGGAATCAAAATAATAAATGCTGCTGAAAATGGGAAAATCTTTTTTTGTGTACTTGGTCAGTTTTAATTATTAAAATGACGAGTAATTAAAGGGAAAGGGATTCTTGATATACCGAATGGTATGGGGAATATGTTCGGATTTTGGGAAAAGTGGATCCGCACGAGAAAATTTGGGCTAGATGGAGTCGTGGGGGTGTGTTCAACACTACACCAACATGGATGTAGCCTGATGGGGCCCCATGGTCACTTTCTAGTGGTTCCCGCTTTCCCTGAAGAATTTGCCCACTCTTTACCAAACTCGTTTTTACACCGAATTTTTGTAATGTTTGGGGGATGTTGATTTTATTAATGTGAGTTGATTAATTAAATGAGGAATTAATTAGTGCACACTCCCGCTTTTGGATATCCCTAAGCTTAGACTAGCCTACGATGGGTAGAGCATACACGAAAGAGGCAAATGTTTGTTCCAATTTGTAAAAGCAAAGTACGAAAAGATACAACCCTTTTAGGATGGCTTGTTTGCTTGTGTTAAGAAGTAAAAACAAAGAAGTTGTGAGACCACTTACTATGGCAATGAAATTGTAATGAACAAAATATATAAATAAATAAATAAACATTAATAATTAAATAAACTAAATACTTAATGAAGAGACACCTTAATGAAAGGTTATGCCTCTTTATGAAAGGGCACACAGCAGGGGTATTTATACAGGCAAAAATTCTCATTGGAATATCATCTCTTATCAATCATATATTTTATTATATTTATGGATTACTCTAATCTAGCTTATTTGTGTTGGTTATTTTATAAGAAACGAAGTTTCTTCATTTCATTGGTATCAGAGCAAGGGGTTATAAATTCAGAAGTGAAAGAACACAAAATCTACAACCTGAGCAGAAAACGGGAAGATTTATCCAACAAGACGATCAACAATCACCTCCGATAAAAATAGATCTCGAATGAACCACATCATAGATGATGTGACATTTTTTCCTTGGAATTCGTAACTCGTATCGACTCATTTCGTTTAGTGTCGCAAGTACTAAAATAAAGGATAAAAAAATGACATTACAAGCAAGAAATCAGACATAAGCCTTGTCTTCAATAAAGTTGTGAGGACAAAGCTTCCCTTAAGGGGAAGGCAATGCAATGAAAAAAATATATAAATATTAATAATTAAATAAACTAAATACATAATGAAGAGACACCTTAATGAAAGGTTATGCCTCTTTACGAAAGGGCACCTAGCAGGGGTATTTAAGCAAACATTGTCATTGTAATATCGTCTCTTATCAATCATAGATTTTATTATATTTATGGATTACTCTAATCTAGCTTATTTGTGCTGGTTATTTCTATAAGAAACGAAGTTTCTTCATTTCAGCAATGCCGGGTTGGTATTTGATTACTTTGAAAAAAATTGTAAATCCTTAAAAGTTGATTGATCTAGAACTATTGCAGTAAGTAAATCTAGTTTAAAAATCAAAACACTCAAGGACAAATAAAGGCTTTCCCCCAAATGGGGGAAAGAGGCTGTGGGAGTCGTAATCCCACTTGCTCTTTTATTAATTATTACCATGCTGATTTTTTAAAGGGATGCCTTTTGACCTTGAAAATTTGATAAAAAAAGGCTTACAATAACTTGCTAGAAGAAGGGGGTTGAAGAAGGGGGAAATGGAGGTGCTTTGGGAAGGTAAAAACTTCAAAATTTCGCCAGCACTTCCGCTTCTCCTGTTAGTAAAGTGCAAAAAACAACAAGCTATATATTTGTAAATGAGTAGATTAGTGTAAAAATACAATAAAAAAATTACAACTTACTACTTGCGAAAAAAAAAGATTTATGCCACTTCAAGTACTAAGAAAATAAACTAGATCTAATCTTATGATTGCAAGCTAAAAACACTTTTTAATCTAGTGGAAAGAACAAGCTAAGAATTGTATGATAAACTCTTTGAAAGAAATCTAAGCTTGCTTTTATTAACCAAAGAGAGATTAATTTTAAAGGGAAGGAGAAAGGTTCTCAAGCTCTAGCTTGAATCTTTATGAGGAGGTGGAAATGCCTGAAAAGCAAGATATTGAAGAGAAAAGGAATGCAATCGAGCTCTCACTTCTTCATCTAAGATGATATGCAAACTACAAAACCTTCAAACAAGTGAGATCAAATCTAGTGTGGTTAATTGAATGAAACAAAAAGAACATAAGTATTACCGACTACAGTTTGTTACTTCTTAATCTCAGATAATAAAACACAAGTAAACGATTGAAGGCTTTAAATGTTTACTCTATGAGCCAGAAATGGATTTCTAAGCTAGATATTAGATGTACAAACTCATAAGAAAAGAAAAACAATTAGCTAAGTGTCACCTCGATTCAATCACAACATTTACATTGATGAGATTCTTGCACAGTTTGGACCTCCAAAGCCTCAACTTTATTCAAAATAGGATAACAACAATACATTATAGGAGTAGAGGTTCGTTGCTTCCTTCTCTAAAATGAAGAGTAGGTGCCTGCTTATATAGAAAAATATGACTAAGAGATGGGGGGGGGCACACTTACTAAGAGAGAGATCCTTTCTTGAATTGGCACACAAGTTGGATTGAGTTGGAAAGGGTTGGCAAAGGCAGAAAATCAGCTTACATTTAGAAACCAACTCACAAAGCAAGCTTTATCTTACACTTTCTTTTCTTGAGAGTTGCGCCCTCCCTATGAGGAAATGCAGCCCACTCTTATTTAACATAATCGACTTGCCTTCCTTTGCCGAGAAAAACACTCCAAAGTGTTTTAGAAACCTTAGGAACGTTTCCACTTTACTTTGCCAACTCAGAAAACTCATTTTCGACATATTTCTAAGTTTTTAGAAATTGTTAGTTTCTTTATTTTCTCCATTTTTTGGCTTCTTTTATTCACTTTTTGAGAAAAATAAAAAATAAGTGATTAATAATCACTAATTTAAATTTTTAAGTGGGTCAATGGGTAAAGTGGGTGCTTTGGGTTAGAAAATGAGAACCCCCAAGACAGAAACCCATTCCTAATTCCACTTTTATGCCTTAGTGAATATTTTTAATTAAGACAGGCCTGCTTTTACTGAAAAGTTAAAATTTTCCAAAATAATAAAAACACCTAGGGGGGACTTAGTACATGTTCATATGACTCAAAAATAATGATTAGCATGGTAATATACATTGACACAGGTTTTAATAACCTCCTAGGGCCTAACCACCAAGACATTTACTCTAGCTTTGGAGGAGCGGGTGAAAAACTCGAAAATTATAAGTCATTAGAAAACGACATATAATTCTCAAGGAAAAGACACCCTAACGTAAAGTATTGATGACTAAGTCTTAGGAAATCCAAACCTTTTACATAATTTCATTATGTTAAACCATTTTTTACAATTCCTTGCAGGGTATGAACATGTAAAACGAAAAATAAAAAAAGAAAGATCCACTGATTGGCCTGATGGATCTCAAAACACGTGATGAACAACTGATTTGTTCAAGTCTTTGACGGTTCATTGGAAATCCATCTAAGTGCAACTTAGTGGATAACAGGGGTCATTCGAGTCAATGAGAAATACATGTTTGTTAGGTAATGATTTTTTTTAAATGGTTCCTCATCTTCTCATCAAAGCTTTGACATCAACTCAAAAAATGTGAAAGACTTTTTCGACTTAGCTGATGCAAATTCTAAGTCAAACTGCTTTAGAATCACAATCCATTTATTATATTTGCCTTCGATTATGCGTTAGGACAATATATGTTGAAACAGATTAACATATGCAATCACTGTGGTTCATCTTAGAATAATCTAGTGTCAGAATCATTGGGTAGTAGCCCCGACTTTTCAACACTCAAGTACCTCAATTTGAGACCGACCAAGTTCTTACTCAAATAGCATATTACATGTTCCTGATGCAGTTCACCCTCTTGAACCAAAACCATACCAATGGTTGATTCAAATGCTACCAAGTATAATAGAATTTTTTTACTATAGTTGGGAGGGCTTTAGTAGCAGGATGGACATTAATGTTGCTTTCAATGCGTCAATTATCGTTGAGGGTGATCATCTCAAATGAAAGGGACTCCTTTTCTTCGAAAGGCGCATGAGTCCTTTTATTACTTTGGCGTAGTTAGCAATGAAATGACACAAGAATTCAGCCTTACCTTGTGTTGTCCGCCGATTGCACACCAACAACAGAAATCAATTAAAAACTGTCTCCTCACTTAGGAAAGTGGGAGAGGTGTGACCTTGGGGGCAAACACAGAGCTAGGTACTGTCACCTACTCCTAGCTCCTCCGTTTAGGCTAACTCCTAACGAAGCCAAGGGGGGTAGTCCCTACAAAAGAGTTTCTATGGCTCTTAAGTTGTTAAAGTGTTTTTAAAGGTTGCGGACGCGGATGGGTGTTGTTTAGGAGTTTGAAAGTGTTTTACTTATTATGAATAGGACACAAGATCAAGAAAAACAATTCACGTTGCAACAAGAGATTTAAAAGATAAATTTACATTCTAGACATCAATTAAGCATTCAACGATAACAATTATATTAAGCCATAGACAATTGATCGAAAAATATAATTATGCAAAACAAAACAAGGACCAGTGCCTTATGGAGTCAATGAAGTTGAAATGCGCCAGAGAATTAAACACACGTCTAGAAATTAAACCGGTGAATGTTAAATTGTGCAAGTGCTCTTGGTAAGTTTTAAGGATTTTAATGGTGATCTTGCTTAAGGTGTCTAGGAAACTTAACCGGAAATACTTTTAGTGGCTCCGTTCGAAGACATGACGGACCTGTCTGAAATCACAAGCTAGGTGTTCAATAACTTAATTAGCGAGTGTCCAGATTGGGTTGCCCGACACCCACACTTGGAATTTGCTCACTACTTGAGTATTTATCGAGACAACACCGGTGTGTTGGTTGTGGGGTAAAAGTTTTAATTATGTTGTTATTGCGGTCTTAGCAAGTCCGTTCACCATTTTGAGTACGAGCCCAACTCGAAAGTCGACAGAGCATACTAGGTGAAGGATATCAACGAAGTAAATTAATTAGAGGGAATGTGGGTTGAAAGATTTTATTAAGTCAATTAATTAAACTCTCTGACAGAGAGCGCTGTTGACCTTGTCTTATGACAAAGGTTCAAGAGTCTTATCTGATCTAAATGCCTAATGCAAGGATGTGCAAAACTAATGATGCTCTCCGATAGAGAGTGCTCTTGACTTGTGTTACTGCAAGTTCAAGAGTCTTACTTATTGATTAACTTATTAAACAATGAAAAGACAACTCTCCGATAGAGAGCACTCTTGATCTACAAAGTGAGATTCAAGAGATTTCTACTTTAAACAGTTGAATTACTTATGAAAGATACAAAAACTTAAAAGATGAAGTAATCAACTTCGTTAATGAAACAAAATGGGCTAATCTAACAATTAGTGTCTACTTTGCAAAAAATGAAACTACTCTAAGTACTTGAAATAAATCTATAAGCTAAGAACCAAGACACTCTTCCCCAAATGGGGAATAAAAACCAAATATGGGAGGCCTTATCCCACTTGGCCTTGTTTTATTAATGAAGTACAAATGCCTTGGGAATTTAATCCTTGTAAGGACTTTGAGAAGTAACTTAAGTAAAAATAAAAAACTCTTATGAGTTTGTACAAAGGAGAATGACTTCTTTTTTGGTTTTGGATCCCTGTCTTTGGATCTAGTTCTGCTTGCTCTTTCTTGTTTGGTTTTGCTTTTGGTTCACCTGTGGATAAGAGCTCTAAACAAAGACTAGTAAGAGTGTTAGGAAACCAAATTTAACTCGTGATTCAAAAAGATTAAGTGGATGAGAAGATAAGTGCCTTATGAGATGAAACAAAAGATCAAAACAAATGAATGAAGCCTAATATCAAAACCTGGAAAGAACCAGGCAAGCTCACCGATTTTTATGTAAAATGCACGATTTTCGACGAAACGACTTGAGACTTTTTGCGAATTTAAATTAAAGATTTTTTAACATTTTAGGCTAATTTCCAGAATTTGGAAAATAACAGAAAATCAGAAAAAAAACCAGCAAGTACGAAATGACACGTTTTTCGAGAAAAAGTCAAAAAGTAAAAAAATAAAAATTTTCAAAAAGTTTTTGAATTTTTTTTTGATTTTTATGCTAATTTCCATAATTGAAAAATAGCAGAAAAATGTCAAAAATCAGCCAAAAAACAGCGAGCATGAAATGACACGTTTTTCGAAAAAAAGTCAAAAAAGTCAAAAAATAAAATTTTTGAAAAATTTTCTGATATTATGAATTTCCAGAATTAGGAAAAAAAAGAAAGAACACAGAAAAAACCAGCAAGCCTAAAAGTGGAAAATTTGCACGTTTTTCGAGAAAAAGTGCACGTTTTCAAGGCAAAAAGAAAGATGGATTTACAAACTTGAAATGAGACTAGGATCTTAGATCTAATAAAAGTTAAAGATTTGAAAGACAGTAGATCTAAACCCAACAAATAGATCAAAGTATGAATCTTTGATTTACTTAGCCAATCATAATGCACGATCTAGAAATGTGAATAAATTGAGAATTACTTGCATTACTTGGAAAACAAATCGATAGGATAAAACCTGTAAAAATGTAGATTCGCTTTGTAGTAACCAACGTAACCAGGAGAATTTTTTGAAGTTTGTTGGAGAAGGCAAGAAAGATCCAGAACCGCTTGCCACCCTGCAAACAAAATATATTAATAATGGAACACTTGTATGGTGAAGGTATTAGATGCCGAGAGCTCCTACTAGATGCAATCCCTGAAGACACAAACACTCAATGCAAATTTGATTAGAAGCCTAAGTACTAGATTGTTAGTCTTCAATAAACATAATAATCAAATTGCAATACAAGGGTAAGGTGAAAGAGATATTACTTCACATAGGACGAAGACACAATGCCAAAAGCCCATCAAATGACCTCCAAAGTCTCAATATTTTATTAACAAAAGAAGCTTACAAAATCCAACAGAGTTTCTATGCCAAACTCTCCATCCGAATAGAGTTGAAGGAGCCTCTATTTATACAATGAGATCAAGCTAAAACCCTAAAACCAAACTAAGAGTAACACCGGAGTAATTGAATGAGCTTGGCATGATGATTTGGTGTTGAACTGAGCTGCAACTGAGTGCTGGAATAATGAGGGGGGGTGAGGTGGCTCATCCTCCCTCGGAATGATCACCCATCTAATAAATAACCCACACTTCAACCAAAAACGGATTTGACCAAAGAGGGCAAATTTCTCACTGATAGTTCAACTGCTACACTCTGATACTTGATCTGAAACTGACTGATATTGATTGGAATCATCATAAATGCTCTGTGCCATGTCATTTAGCCTTTTATTTCGTTGAATTTGGATTAATTTGGAGAGTTTTAATTTTCTCCAAAATAATCATTTTTTTCTCCAAAAATGACTTTTTTGAGAAAATGAGCGTTATGTGTCCGATTGATGATCTGAAAGTTGGATTTGACTGGCTGGCCGATCAAGAATGATTTTTGGTGTAAGGTTAGAGCCTTCAATCACTGAATTCGGAGTCCGGATGACTAACTTATTACAAACAGGATTTTTCCATTTAAATTATGGAAAAATTAATAAAAAAACTTAGGGAAATAATTAAAAAATTAAAAAAATTAAAAAATAATTTTTTAACTCGTCGGTAAAATTTTTAAAGGTCCTATTGACTTAGGACAAGACCTTGCTCTATTCTAACAATGCCTAGTAGGTTTATAAACACTTAGTTGGGCTCTAATAACCCCCCAAGGCCCAGAATTCAAAATCCGGCATTCCAGCTTTGGAGGAAGTGGGAGAAAACCTCATCAATTATACTCGGCTATAGGCAAAGCATAATTGTCAAGGGCAAAAAACTCCCTGTAATACCTTAGTTGAGATTCTACATCTTAGGAGACCGAACCACTCAAAATACCCTACTAGTGTTGATGGAATTGTCATTGATGCCAACATGGTCTTGATGTCATTGATGCTACCACCTTGCTGAAGATGTTGAAGAAGCCCAGCTGAGGTTGATGAAGACCCACAAGTTGGTCATGAAGCCCCCACACACTTAGATGTGTCATTTGATGTTTCTGGAGCCCCACTGCTTGCACTTGATGTAGACCTTGATGAAATTGTACCCTTCAATCCCTTGAAGTCATGGTCTTGGTTTGCACACCTATTAATTGAAGAACTCTTTATATAGTAGGTCGGCCTAGAAATATTTGTTTGTTGTCGACCTAGAAATAAAAGTTTTTATGTCGACCTCATTAAAAACACATGTCGGCTCCAAATTAAAAAATGTGAAGTCGGGCTTGAATAAAATTTTTACAAGTCGGCCCTATTAAAAAATTTACAAGTCGGCCCCAAAAGAATGTGAAAACATAATATAAATACCCCTTTCGAGTCTTCTTTTGAATATGAAAATTTGGTGGAGAAGAATGCTCTGAATTTTCGCTGGACTGAGGAAATTTTGGGACTGAGGTACAGCTCGCAGCCTGACTGAGGAATTTTTTTTTGCAGCAGATCGGAGGGTGTTCAACAGAGGCAAACTTTGCTTGGAAAGCAGTTTAGTCCGGTAGATGTGAAAACTTGCGTATGGAAAATTAGAAATTCATGGGAAGAGTTTGGAATGAATGTCGAACAGTCTGGCATGTTGGAAAATATTGACTATTGTATATTAAAGTGCAAGATGGACGGTTCTGAATCAGTAGCAGGAAGGGATTAAAAACAATTTGAATGGTCTGATAGTGTAATTGCAACAGTGTGGACATTAACATCCCCGGATAATCGATTAATTATTGAAGGAAACATGGTTACTAAGTGCTGGATGCAGCAAAAGGTATGTTAACAGCAGTAAGTCAAAGTGGGGAAACGCTGGACAGGATTATGTCACAGCGGGATAGGCTGGATGATTGGAGAAGAGAAGAGGCAAGTTTAGAAACTGGAATTTGTCTGTTGCTGGGATTTAAATTATAAATTTCAGATCTGGAATTGCGTTGGAGATGTGAGTCTAAACCACGAGGAGTCCTCGTACAAGTGCAAGAGCTGAGTTCAATTTAGAAGGGCAGTGTATTCCTTGTTGTCTGCATATTGGAACCGAAGAAATCATGTCATTAATCCCTGAGATCACAGATCTGATTTGAGGACCGATTTGGAGGTGTGGAGCAGATATTCTATTGTTGGGCGCAACACTTTGGTAACTGGGTGCACTAAGGAGTGCGTCATACTGATAAGTAGGGAAGGCTCTCTCTTTCCAGCATCCATTTGAAGGATATACTGCTGTACTAGAGTTTCAGGCTTGAAATTGAAGGTATCCGTAGATCATATATTCAACTTGATCAAGCAGGCAATCAACAGGCTGATATCACTCTTTCTTCCAAGGATACAGAGAAAAGGTTTATCTCTCTTTGAATTCTACAGTTCACGCACAGATAATTGAAGAAGGACATCACAGAAGAATTCAAGAATTTATTCTATATTCAGTCAACTGTCACAGTGGTCAAATTAAGGGCACAAAACAGTTCAAATTTTGCAGCAGCAGACATGAAGATGTGGAGAAGGTATGTGAAAGAATTTTAAAGTCTTTTCTTTTGAATTTGGTTGTATATTTTCTCTATGGAAGATATGTATTGTGGGTGAAGAAATTCGAGATTATGGAGAGTATAGAAGCAACAGTGAAGCAGCAATCACATCCACAGGTGTAAGGATGTCTTGAAGTAATTTTTGGCAGATCTTGTAAACTTGGTTTGAGCAAACCTTAAAACTTGACATGTTTGACAAGCATCCAAAGGATCCAAAGGCAGTAACAGCCACTACAACAATGATAAGTGAGACAGCAACAAAGAAACTTTGGGTTGAATGAAGATCTGATATATTTATCCAAGCAAGTTACTTGCTCAGTTAGTGAAGCAGTCAAGTTGAATAGACATAAACTTGAACAGCCATGTGATCAGATTAAGAGTAAGTGCATACTTCTAAAGACTAGTATCAATTTAAGTTATTGTGGCACTTCTTGTAACTCTGATAGTAGAGAATAGATTTGCATTGGATATTAGTCTATCCTCGGGGATAAAATTGAAGCATGAAGTGATCAAATAGTGCAGACCTAATCTATTAGCAGACATAATTGATGACAACTTTGTGAGTACATAGGCATCAGTGCAGACCTAATCTATTAGTAGACATAATTGATGACAACTTTGTGAGTACATAGGCATCAGTGCAGACCTTGAGAAGTCTTGAGAAGACTTGGACCAATCTTGTAAAGAATTATGTGCATTGGTTGATGACAATAGCTTGACTTGACAGTAATGACTTGGCAGTAATGGGGCCTTGAATGACAGCAATAGACTTGATAGGTTGATTGATGTGGTTTCTCAACCAGCATTGCAAAGTTCAGAGCAGAGTTGTTAGAGAAACTCAAAGCAGGCTTATTTGAGAAGTCCAGAACAGATTTGAAGAGTTCAAGACAGAGGTAGCCTGAGTAAGTATAAGCAGCAAGAAGGTGACAGTGGTAAAGTGTGAGACCAGTCAATGTGTGGCAGACTGTTTAAGGATAGTATAGCTTCTACATAAACACTTTATCCTCAAGTTGCCCTATTTTCCCTATTGTGTGGAGCATTCCACTTCATGTAGGATACCTTGTTGAGGGCTGAATGAAATCTGCTGCATGTATAGGTCTATGCTCAGGCAGTAATGCTAACAATGAGATTTGTGACAGTACGTCATTTGGCACAAGAGCAGATTATATACAGTCATTGAAGTTGCCTAATTTGAAAGAAGGCCTTTTGGGACAGACTTGTTATATGCTAAAAGAGACTAAGGGTGGTAAAAGGCAGAATTGTATTCAGTTGATGATGAGTGATAGCAGCTGTTTGATGACTTGACAGTGACCAACAGTGTTGGTGAGCAGAACTAGCAATGCTGAAGCAGGATTGATGAGAGTGATGAGCAGATGACCAGCAGCAGAGGTTGGTTAGTTGAGCAGCAGTGTTGACCAGCTGAAGATGAGCAGAGATTCATGAGCAGTGGTACAGCAGAGTTGATGTGATGAGCAGAGAAGATGAGCAGCTTTGATGTGTCAGAGATTTCTTGATGGTAACACGAGTATACTATATTGTAAATGCAAGCGTGTCTTGCTTTTTGAGGTTAGGATACCTCAAACCCTTCTTAGCAGGGTCTAAGAAAACCAGGCAGGGTCCTGGATGCAGAGTAGATGCTCTCCATATCAGTAGGTGCTGATTTTGCCTAACGGTTGTAGCCGGACCAAAAATAATACAACAAGATTACAAAATTATATTGTGTTGTGTTCTTTTGTGTTATGGTTCCTGATCATCTAAATGCTTATGATATGTGAATAATGTGTTTATGAAATGTTTATGTGATTGGGAGATTAATGAATTGGTAGTTATCTATGTCAAGCTAAGAAAAGGTATAAAATTGGCTTTACACTGATTCACCCCCCCTCTCAGTGTCTACAACTAGCACATTTTATTACAAACCCTGCGGGGCCATGGTCAAAATTATTCAAATGAAAAACTGGATAGCCAATATTGGCTAGACATGAAGACAGATCAACTGATACACTGGAATCAAACATTGGACATGTTTGTCAACTGACGGCTCCTCAGGTAATCCAACTATGGTACAAAAAAGTGGATAACACCTTGGAGGCTCTATAGTTGATGAATATTCTGCGGGAGAGGCAACTAAACTATTGCCTCAACCTTAAATGGATCCAACAAAATCCCATGCTTGGACACAATAAAGCCAAGCAACTGCCCTAATATGACACAAAATATGCATTTATGAGGATTTAGGTGAATCCTATAGTAGCGACATCCATCAAACACTGCCCTAAGTTGATTAGGATGATCAACCGTCCTTGCAGATCGAGTTGTCAAGTTGTCTATGTAAGCTTCGACGATGCTTTTGATGTCATGGAATGCGTATGACATGGCTGGCTGGAAAGTGTCTCCAACGTTCTTTAGACCGAAAGGCATTTTTCTATATCTAAAAGTGCCCCAAGGACATATAAATGCGGTTTCATGCTAATCTTCAAGGCGGATTTGAATTTGATTATATCTTGAAACCCCATCCATGAATGAGAAAATTTCATTTTTTGCATGTTCATCGATAATTTGATCGATAAATGGGATAGGATAGTTGTCCTTTGGACAAGCTAGGTTCAAGTCCCTAAAGTCAATACAAACTTTGATATCTCCTTGTTTTTTAACAATGGGTACCAAATTGGATACCCTTTCGATTAGGGGCACTAGGCAGATAATACTTGCATGAAGTTTCTCTACCTCTAGTTTAGCAACAACAACCTTCCGTGGATTAACTAGTTGCATTTTTTGTCTAATAGGGTTGACATTGGGGTACTTCTTAATCTCATGTTCAACAATACTTGGGTCAATTCTTGGGATCTCTTTGTAGGACGAAGCAAAGATGTTGCAATGCTCCTTGAATAGTGCAGTACATATGTCAACTTCCTCAAGGGAACAATTTGTACCTATGAAGACATTTTCAACAACATCGGGAATCCTGAAAATATCAATTAGCATGGTTTTGGATATGTTCGCCATGTTACTTTCAACATATACGTCATGTCTTGTCAGGGGGCTCCCATACCATTCCATACTACCAGGTTTGATGATCCTATTTCCATAAATTCTCAGCCCATTCATGTTAGTAAAAAATGATGCACACTAGTGCATATCTTTCCAGGGTCTTTTTGTTATAGACATGGCTTCTAAAATAGCTTCATCTGAAGGTAGAACCATATCTAGGAGGTCTTGATTGGGTGAGGAGTTGATGGCCTAGATGGGTAAAGTGTATTGATCACTTTCTTGAATAGATGTAGAATCGGGATCGTTGTCTGCTGTTTTTTATTCAACCACTTGATAAGCTTTTTCAACTGCAGACAAAGCCATTGGTGCCCTACTATATCTAGTTTCATGTGATGTAACATAGGAGTTCGGTACTATTCATGAATCTTTGAAATAAGAGGTTATGAAATTACATAACCTTACCATGGAATTAGTAGTGATTGATGAGATCGCGAGTATTGGGGCAGTATTTTTGTGTGGGTTGGGTGTGGGGACATTAGAAGTGCCCATGAGGGTAGGGTACAACCCCACTCTAATGTTTTCATAGGCTCTCACGGAATGGCCAACTAACGGGACATTAGGTCTTATCGTGGAAACAGACTTTGCTTTGCGATAAGACAGTTGGTCTATGGTAACAATCTTCCCTTCGTGAGGAAAATGAATTACGTGAAAGATCGAGGACACCACTGCTATCATGGCATAAGTTCATCTGTGCCCTGTTACCACCTGAGTTGCACTCAGTTGGACATTTAAGTGAGCCGCCAAAAATGAACAAATACTTGTTCAAATTCAGAGTTCAGAAGTCCATTCAGGTCTTCCAAGGCCATTTTTTTCACTCTTTACCACATGTCCATACCCTGCGGGGAGATTGTAAAAAATGTGTTAGCATGGGTTTTTTGTAAAGAACTTGTCTTCCTAGGATTCAAACAACAACCCAGTTATTCCAAGGTGTTTTTTCCTTGTTAATTATATGTTGTTGAATAAATGACTTATAATTTTCGAGTTTTTCACCGCTCCTTCAAAGCTGGAATGGTCGCTCGGTGGTTAGGCCTTCGGAGGTTATTCAAGTTCATGTGTCAATCTATATGAACATGATAGACATTAATATTGAGTCATATGGACATGTGCTAGGTCCCCTTAGGTTTTATTTCATGTTTTGAGAAAAATAATTTCTCTCGTAAACTTAGCCTTTTTTTAATAGTTTAGTTGGGAAAATTATTAATGTAATAAAAGTGTGGTTAGAAGTCAGTTTTTTCCATGGGGGTGCTCATTTTCTAACTCAGAGCACCTGTTTTACCTTAGACCCACTTTTCCTAAGTTTTAAGTGATAAATTTATCACTAAAGTAAAAAATCTCCAAAAAAAAAAAAAAAAAAGTCAATTAAAAAATAGAAAAAAATAAAAATGGAGAGAAAATTCAAAAATCCTAATTCAGTGGATTCTTGTCCGATTTGATTGAAATCAGTTGCAATCTTCTCCTTTATTAGGGGCGAGTTAGCTCCATGTCTAAATCGTGATCTTCAGTGATGATTGAGGTAGCTGCGAGTTGATTCAAGCTTGGAGGTTGCGCCCCCCTTCCGGAGACTAGCGGATTGTTGAGGTGTTAAGTGAAGAGTGGGTTGGTGATAGGTAGGTCGAGAGGTGGCACGACTCATAGGAGGTGGCACCTACCACTCCAAGTCCTACTTCAGTGTAACTCATGTAATCTCCTTTTCTATTTTAGTTGACGCCCTCTCCATCTGCCAGTGTTGGTTGCGCCCCCTTGGGCCTACTTTGGCTATAAATTAAGCATGACTGTCTCCCTTTCAAGTTAGTTGGAATTTGATGGGAAGACCTTGCACATTGTAATCAATATTCATTTGAGAAATAAAGAGACTTTGGAGATCTAAATTGTGATGTGCTTTGGTGGAGTGGATGTATTATCTTTTAGCTGTATGAAGGCAACCTGTATCTCAGCCATATGCTTGCTTTGAATCTTGTGTAGCTTACTTGAAGGGTTGGTATCAACTTTGTAAGATAGGTTAATCATTTTGTTTAATGAGTCAATCTATTGAGTATAAATATTTAGAGATTTTACTGAACACTTCATTTGCTTATGAATGCTTTTATATTGATTTCTGAATACATGTGCTTCTACATTTGATCTTGGTTTTGTGAGTGTGTGATGTGCAGGTTGCCGTGATTGGAGACGTGGAAGATCTTGTTTGATCTCTCAGCTTTTTCTAATAGTATTTGTTGCAGATAAAATTCTCTCGGCACACCACAAGTGAAGGCACAAGGATCCTCTATTCTCCAAGCTGCCCTTTCTTTCATTCTCCCCTTTTCTACACTTCATTGTTTCCGGTTTTTATTTGAAAGGTACTCGTAGATCTACATTAAAATTCACATTTAAAGAATAGCTCCTAAAGTTGCTCTTCTTTTATAGATCTGTATTTGTTTTGCAAAGCAGTATTGCTTCTTAGTCCAGATCTAAAACATTATCTTACTTATTCAAGTTATTTAGCTAGTATAACAAAAAGCTTGATTAGCAAGTTAACTTCCAATTCTAAGTTCCATATCTAGCATCTACGTGCTTTGATTTGTTTTCTATCCTTAAGAAGCAAACAAAGACCCCGAGAAAATAGCTTCCTAGCTCATTTTCTATGTTGCTTTCACTTAGTTTTTATCCAGTTTTTACTTCGATTTTTTTTCGGCAAATTTTGGTAGGTTTTCCCAAAGCGCTCTTAAAGTGTTTTGGGGCATGTTTGACTAATGTTTTCTTCCTGTTTTTGTAGGTTTAACGAAAAAAGAGGAGGAAGCTTTGACGAATTTTCAAAGAATTGAGTAAAACAAAGGCCAACAGAGCTCCTCTTGCATAAATATTCATTTTTTTTCTTTAGAAATTTGTAAACCTTTAGATCTGAATTATTAGGACCAAAGTGCATTTCTCCCAATATTGTAAAATTAAAAAAATTAATAAACATTTGCGTAGTCTCCTAAGAGCCCACTCCTCATCCCCCTTGGGGAGATCCGTGTCGGTGCCTTTTTCGTGATTTTTGATTTTTAGCTAGTTCAACTTTTATCTCCTGTTTATTTTTTTTTATGTTGTCAAAGTAAAGGAAATACTTACCCCACGCTCTCCCAAGTATCCTGAAAGGGGGAAAGAGATTCGTGGTAGGAATTAATTAGAAAATCTGAAAGAGATTCGTGGTAGGAATTAATTAGAAAATCTTTCCTTGGTTTCTTTAGTGTTTAAAATTTACCCGGTTGTGCTCTCCTGAGTATCTCGAGAGTGAGAAAGAGACTCGCAGCCGTGAATTGGTTTGTTAATAAAGACAACACATTAGGACTTTCAATAAAATTGATGAAGGCTCCTTCCCCGTATGCTTTGCACCGCTACAACTTGTCTGATTAGCTAGCTGTACCATAAAGGGATATGAGTGAACAGAATAATAGGACAATCCATATAAGATCGTTTCTTGAAAAATCAGGAGGTCTCAAAAGGTTGACAGCATAGAGTCAAGGGGCTAGTGCAAGCAGGTTATGCCTCGCCCTATTGGACAATTGGTAAAACCGCTTTAGCGGTTGTTTCGAAGGACCCTGCCTTATTCAACCAAACCCACAATTAACCGACACCCTTAATCACTCATCTAATAAGCCTAAAATTTATCACCGAGACACTGCAATACTTTCATTGAGACTACACTAGCAACGCTCATATGCAAAGCACTTTCTTCATTTGGCACTAGTCTATTTACTCTTTTTGTTTTGCATAAGTTAATTTCACAAATCTGTCTTGATTGATGTGTTTATCTCTCTCAAGGTTGCCAAGAGTAATTTATTTGTGGTAATTGGTAGGTAACATTTTCTTGGTTGGTGAATAGTGGTGTCTCCAGGCACTCGACATGTAACCGTGGAGCTCTCACCAGTTACAGAAAGAAGAAGTTCACCACACAGGTGGAACTTGGAGATGGCTCCAGTTACAAGATTGAAGGAGTTGGCTCAACTTCACTTCAACTTGACTCAGGTACGGTTTTTCATATTGATGATGTCTTGTATGTTCCTGGTTTAAAGAAGAATCTTCTATCTGTTGTTGGCTTAGAGGACAAGGGCTATAGAGTCCTCTTCATGGACAAGAAAGTCCTTCTTTGGGCAAAGGGCGAAGATCTAAGCTCAGCTGTACAGATTGGGGTTTGAGAGGGAGGCCTTTACAAGGATTCTGAAGATTCCACTCATGCTTTGGTACATCATACATTTGATCCATGTGAACTGTGGCATAGAAGGTTTGGACACATTCACTACACAACTCTCCCAGGATTGCAGAAGATGGTCACAAGTATGCCAGAGGTGTCTCCAAAACATGATGGAATCTGCAAAGGATGTGCTCTAGGTAAGAACACTAAGAAATCCTTTTCCAGAAGCAAGAATAGATCTAAAAGCATTTTGGATTTGATTCATTCTGACATTTGTGGGCTTATGTCTTCACCCTCCTTGAGTGGGTGTTTATATTATGTCTTGTTCATTGATGATCACTCACGGAAGTCTTGGATTTACTTCCTCAAGGCCAAGAGTGAGACTTTTGATAGGTTTAAAGAGTTTAAGGTATTGATTGAAAATCAGATTGGCAAACACATCCGTATCTTGAGATCAGATAACAGAGGTGAGTATGAATCTAATGAGTTTGATGATTTTTGCCGAGAAGCAGGAATCAAGAAAGAGTTGACAGTACCATACAACCCTCAGTAGAATGGGGTTGCTGAAAGGAAGAATAGAACGATCTGTGAAGCTGCTAAAGCCATGCTTACTGATCTAGATCTTCCTTTATCCTTGTGGGTTGAAGCTGCAGGAACTGCTATGTACATCCAGAACAGAAGCCCTCATGCTATCTTGGGGGAGAAGACTCCAGAAGAAGTCTTCACCAAGAAGAAACCTGCAGTTGACCACATGAGGATATTTGGCACTCCGGTGTACATTCATGTGCCAAAGGAAAAGAGGGCTAAGCTAGAGCCCTCCGGTAAGAAAGGTATATTTGTCGGGTACAGTGATTGCTCAAAGGCTTATCGTTTCTATGTACCTGGACAGAGGTACATTGAAGTCAACAGAGATGCGATCTTCCATGAGGAAGCTGTGTTTCGTAAAACACTGGAGCTTTCAACGGAAGATGAAGTTCCTCCACTTGAGTTTCCAGATTCAGAAATTCAGAGGGAGGAAGAGGAATTTGAGGATCAAATTCTAGATGCACCTAAGGACACTGAAAGTCCACCAGAAGAACTACTTGAAGTTCCTCCTTCCAAAAGGAGACTTGCTTGGAAGTTGGTACCAAGAGACGGTACAAGAAGGTGAGAAGCATAAAGCTCCTCCTGGGACTTTCAGAGAAAGCATAAGACCACAAAAGTACTCTGGTCTTATGAGCCAACTTATCAACGCAAAACCTTCAACATACAAAGAAGCAGGAAGTAAACAGATATGGGTTGATGCCATGATTGAACTTCAATCATGAAGAATGATGTGTGGGAAGTTGTTCCCAGACCAACAGGAAAGTCAGTAGTGACTTCCAGATGGCTTTATAAAATCAAGCATGCTGCTGATTAGTGTGGAGAAGTATAAAGCCAGATTCGTAGCTCTGGCTTCACTCAGAAAGAAGGCATTGACTATGATGAGACATTTGCTACTGTTGCTAGGTATACTACCATTAGAACCATCATTTCACTTGCTGCAGTATTCAGATGGAAGTTACATCAGATGGATGTAAAGATTGCCTTCCTCAATGGCAAGATTGAGAAGGAAGTCTACATTGAACAACCTGAAGGCTTTGTGACTCATGGGAAGAAGACCCATGTATGTATATTGAAGAAAGCCTTGTATGGACTGAAACAGGCTCCGAGAGTCTGGTATGCGAGGATGGATGGATTTCTCCATAGCTTGGGGTTTTCCAAAAGTATAACTGATTTTAACTTGTACTTTAAGGTTGTTCATAATCATATCTTGATACTTGTTCTGTAGGTAGATGACTTGTTTCTTACAGGTGATGAACAGTTGATAGAACAGTGTAAGAGGGAGTTTACCTCTGAATTTGAGATGAAAGATCTCAGATTGATGCATTACTTCCTTGGATTAGAAGTCTGGCAAAAGCCAAGTGAGATCTTCTTGACACAAGGAAAGTATGCAGTGGATATCTTGCAGAGATTTAGGATGTAGGACTACAAGTCCATGAGTGTACCCATGACTGCCAACTTGAAAAAGTTGTGTGACTCAGCTACCAGTTCACAAAGTGTGGACTTTACTTTGTACAGACAACTTATTGGATCCCTGATGTATCTCGTGCATATGAGATCAGACATCTGTTACACAGTGAATGCTCTGAGTCAGTTCATGTTCGATCCAAAGCACATACACTTGGTAGTTGCCAAACATGTACTCAGACATATGCGAGGCACTATCACTTATGGGCTCGGGTATACTTCCAACAGTGGAGTATTATTATCTGGATATGCAGATTCAGATTAGCCTAGCAGTGTAGTAGATCGGAAAAATACCTCTGGTTACTGCTTTAGTATGGGATCAACCATTATCTCTTGGTCCAATAGGAAGCAGGGTTCCATAGCTCAGAGTATAATTGAGGCAGAGTATATTGCTGCAAGTGATGCCGACAAGAAAGCAGTTTGGCTCAGAAAACTTATATCGGATCTGTTCGGGGGAAAACTTGACTCAACGATCATCCATTGCGATAATCAGAGTTGCATAAAGCTTTCGGAGAACCCATTGTTTCATGATAGATCGAAACACATTGAAATGAGGTATCATTTCATCAAAGACCTAGTGCAGAGAGGTGCTCTGAAGTTGCAGTACATTTGTACGGATGAACAGATTGCAGATATCTTGACCAAGCCTCTGATAGCATCAAAGTTCATGTACTTTCGTGACAAGCTTGGCATGGCAAAGAATGCCTCTCTCGCTGAGAGGGAGTGTTGATTTGTTTGAGCAGCATCGAGAGCCATTCTCTTAGGAGAATGGGGACACCTGGTTCGGGACCACGGTGTGGAATCAACCTAGAGTTGAGTGATTATTCTGTTGAATGATGATATATGGTCCTTGACCATGATATGGACCTAGCTCTGCATTGGGGGGACTCAACCTTGTGTTGAGTGACCATTCTGTTGAATGGTGACATCTGGTCCGGGACCACGATGTGAACCAGTCTAGAACTGGACTCAGCCTAGATTTGAGTAGCCATTCTTTTGAATGGGGGCCCCTGGTCAGTTACCAGGAATTCACCTAGTCCGGGACTAGGGACTCAGCCTGGGGCTGAGGGCCATTTTCCGGGAGAATGGAGGCGCTTGGTCTGTTACCAAGTATTTGACCTAGTGTCAAATTATGCAGCTTATGGCTGAGGCACCTGGTATGTTACCAGGAAGACACTATAATCCCTAGACCGAGTCTAGGCATGTGTGATACTCTGACCCTTGATCATTGGGCTCTGCGATCTTCTCCAAGGCTTAGCTACCCTTGGTTAAGACACCTTAGTACCCGAGGGCCGATCTTGGTGTCACACAGAGTGTGAGATAAAAGCATTAGTAATTCTCCCTGTTTATGATGATGTACTTTGAGTGGTGATGGAAGACCACCTTGACCACATGTGATGACCACAGGGGCACTTGAAGAAGGCTAAAGCAAAAGTCAAAAATATATGCAGACCCTTCGTACCACTAAGGTGTAAAAGTGAAAGTGCAAAAAGACCTTTAGTACCACTAAAGGCAAAAGTGAAAATTAGAAAAGAATAAAATATTAATATTTTGATCTTTCTAATTTTGGTCCACTTACAGGTGACTCAAAGGATATAAAAGGAGGTCAATCCATTTCATTTTGACATACACTTGCTCCCACAGGTACAGATGATCCATCTGAAGATTTCACAGGTGATTGAAGAATAGGAAATTTGATGTGATAACCTAGCATGGATGAGTCTAGCTAGGGCATTCACATTAGTTTTTTTATAAACCCTAAGCTAGGGTTTCTGCTGCTGCATTTTCTATCAGTTTTTTTTGGTTAGGGTTTTACCCCAACACCTTCCACGAACAACAATAAGACTTCCTTGGGCAGTTAGGGTTTTGCATCTGGGCAGCTTCCTCCTCACGGCAACACCTCTGGGCAACCTCCCTCCTCTCGACGGCTCTTCTTGGTAGCACCATCCCTTCACAGGCTACCATTTCTGCCCCATAGGCAGCTCTCTGCCAGCCCTCTAGGCACCCTAAGTAGAGATCGGGAATCACTTCGAGCTCCTACAGCAGGGCTCGGGAGTATCCTCGAGCACCTACAGTAGCTCGGGAAACCTGCTGTAGGTTCCAGGCAGTCAGCAGACAAGACTGGGAGCTCTCGTGTAGCTAGCAGGCAGGCCCGGAAGACCTTCGGGAAAGCCACCAGACCTTAGGTCTACAGCAGGCGCCATAGGCCTGCCCAGTAGGTTTCGGGCAACAGATTTGCCCAATCGGGCAGCAGACAGGGCAAAGCAGTAGTACGGGCATGGCAGCAGAAATAGGGCAGGAGAGAGAAAGTAAAATCTCAGCAGTTACAGAAGAATTCTGGGCAGGTTAATCCCTCCGGGCAGGAGTGAGAAGATCTAGGGCAGAAAGCCCTATTTGGTCAAAAAGACAAAATTGATAATTTGTTTGTGTAATCGTTGATCTTCTGCATTTGTGGATTCATGGTACAAACCCAATTAAGGTTTGTGGAATTTCTGAAGAACTCAATCATCTCATTTACGAGATGAATTACTAATGATTTTGGGGTTTTTGTCTTTTAAAGGTTTCCCCATTGAAAAATCTTGTGTTCAATGTGTTGTTGTGATTAACGTTGTTTACTGCACTTATTGTTTGTTTAAGTTAGTCTGCGAATTTTAAAATATTCATGCTAATGCTAAAAACTTAACATTTTGATTTACCCCTTGAATAAACCTTGTGCAATCTGAGCGGTAACACAACCTTCCTGGATTTGATGGTCTTTTTATATGGTTGGTATTTTGGCTTCTTTAAGGTCTAGCACTACTGTTTTTAACTTGTTCTTGGCATTTTTGTTTTGCAAATCAGTCGAGACTCTATGGGTAAAATTGCTATTTCCTTTCTTTCTTTGCAGGTTGCCAACATATACTCACACTGATGCAGTAGACTTACATTAGTTTGGTGCATAGAAATTTCTAGAATTTTCCTTTCACATAGCCCTCTCAAGTATATTTGGGAATTACCTTCTATATATCTTTATCTGCACTTTCTGGGATCCTTGTTATTTTCTACTTGGCTGCTATCTCTGTTCTCTATTCTTTACTCTTAACATGACAACAGATTATGATTTGATTAAAGCTTAAAGTTGACACAGGTAACTCTGACGCTTGCTTTGTCCATTAGGGGCTTAGATCATAACCTAAGATAATTTACCATACTTCCCCCTTGAGGTGTCTAGCATGTGAATTTCTCTGAATTGTCACCTTTCAAAGACAAATCACCATGATAGACATCAAATCAGCACCGTATGTGCAGTGTGTAAATGTATGTCTGCTTCTCATATCTCAAAAAAGGTGTCTAGCATGTGAATTTCTCTGAATTGTCACCTTTCAAAGACAAATCACCATGATAGACATCAAATCAGCACCGTATGTGCAGTGTGTAAATGTATGTCTGCTTCTTATATCTCAAAAAAATAGGGGAAGGCCTTGTTGTGTAGGTTTTGTATTTGGTAAAAACATGATTTTTGGGTCTGGGAAACAAGGAACAAAGAGAATATTGATACTCTTTGTCATGAATCTTTCACAGTAATATTATTTGCACCTAAAGAGGATATCTGGAGTGCATACTACCATGCTTGCTCTAATTTAATTTTCAATGTTAGGGCCACCTGGTATCTTAAAGATCATGGCCTTTTTTATTTTTCTTGAAAGTTTACTGCCTCATTTCACTTCACGTGAAGAATAGTTGGCTATGCGTGCGTATAATTGATGTCAATCAAAGAATAGTTAGTCCCACATAGCCATATATTTAAAAAAGCCAATATCATTGTGCAATATTCCAAAGATGCCTTGCCCAATCACTCTTATGATCAGATTGTTATTTCTTAGGACTGTTCAGGTCTCATTTGTTGAAACTTTAAGAGTGTTCTTTTCGCCAATGGGCCATGATGAGAATTTCAGAGACTTTGGAATCATATTTCTGTATGGACAAGGTTTTGAGATTTTGCATTGTTATCTCAATAAAATCCTCTTCCTTTTGATTACAAGAACAGAGCTTTTCCTATTGTCATTCTTGCAGATAATTCCTGTAGCTGCAAATGATGTTGCTTTCTCAATACATGCAGTGCTTCTTACAGCGTTCACCATATATCAA
>LPNX010815387.1:232736-340130 GCA_001517045.1 Pseudotsuga menziesii | reverse complement strand
AATGTATTTCTTTGTGCAAAGAATTTTGTAAAAAATCGCTTGTGGTCCTTTGGTGTCTCTGTCGTTGGTTTTAGGGTGTAGGGATGTGACAAGTGGTATCTCAGATGAAGGTTTTGAAACCGATATCGTTGGGCCTTCTACAATTTTATAGATCTATGTATATGCATAAAAGAGTCATATTTTATGAAATTAGAATTCTGGTTTTGTGAAAGAAGATTAACCTCTATTATTTAGAAACGCATTTCTCTGTGCAAAGAATTTTGTAAAAATTCCCCTGTGGTCCTTTGGTGTCTCTGTCATTGGTTTTAGGGTGTAGGGATGTGACAAGTGGTATCTGAGGTGAAGGTTTTGAAACCGATATCGTTGGGCCTTCTACAATTTTACAGATCTATGTATATGCATAAAAGAGTTGGATTTTATGAAATTAGAATTTTGGTTTTGTGAAAGAAGATTAACCTCCATTATTTAGAAACATATTTCTCTGTGCAAAGAATTTTGTAAAAATTCCCCTGTGGTCCTTTGGTGTCTCTGTCGTTGGTTTTAGGGTGTAGGGATGTGACAAGTGCTATGTGAGATGAAGGTTTTGAAACCGATATCATTGGGCCTTCTACAGTTTTATAGATCTATATATATGCATAAAAGAGTTGGATTTTATGAAATTAGAATTCTGGTTTTGTGAAAGAAGATTAACCTCCATTATTTAGAAACGTATTTCTTTATGTAAAGAATTTTATAAAAATTCCCCTGTAGTCCTTTGGTGTCTCTGTCGTTGGTTTTAAGGTGTAGGGATGTGACAAGTGGTATCTGAGATGAAGGTTTTGAAAACGATATCGTTGGTCCTTCTAGAATTTTATAGATCTATGTATATGCATAAAAGAGTTGGATTTTATTAAATTAGAATTCTGGTTTTGTGAAAGAAGATTAACCTCCATTATTTAGAAACGTATTTTTATGTGCAAAGAATTTTGTAAAAATTCCCCTATGGTCCTTTGGTGTCTCTGTCGTTGGTTTTAGGGTGTAGGGATGTGACAAGTGGTATCTGAGATGAAGGTTTTGAAACCGATATCGTTGGGCCTTCTACAATTTTATAGATCTATGTATATGCATAAAAGAGTTGGATTTTATGAAATTAGAATTCTGGTTTTGTGAAAGAAGATTAACCTCCATTATTTAGAAATGTATTTCTCTGTGCAAAGAATTTTGTAAAAATTCCCCTGCGGTCCTTTGGTGTCTCTGTCGTTGGTTTTAGGGTGTAGGGATGTGACAAGTGGTATCTGAGATGAAGGTTTTGAAACCGATATCATTGGGCCTTCTACAATTTTATAGATCTATGTATATGCATAAGAGAGTTGGATTTTATGAAATTAGAATTCTGGTTTCGTGAAAGAAGATTAACCTCCATTATTTAGAAATGTATTTCTCTGTGCAAAGAATTTTGTAAAAATTCCTCCGTGGTCGATTGGTGTCCCTGTCATTGGTTTTAGGTTGTATGGATGTGACAAGTGGTATCTGAGATGAAGGTTTTGAAACTGATATCGTTGGGCCTTCTACAATTTTCTAGATCTATGTATATGCATAAAAGAGTTGGATTGTATAAAATTAGAATTCTGGTTTTGTGAAAGAATATTAACCTCCATTATTTAATTAGTGGAATGTAAATGGAATATAGTATGATTGATTATTGATTTTACGCGATATTCTAACAATGATTTGTAATCTGCACATGGAAGCCTCCAATGTGGTGTGATCATGTAGTGTGACCTTTAATTTAAAAATAGACCAAACCAAGAAGAAAGAGTTAAAAGTTCATAAAATCAGTAATGGAAGCTAAAGAAGGATATGATGCTTATGGTCTAGAGGACGAATGTGTTGGTAATTGTTTTGGTAGAAGAAAGACAAGAAACAATCAGATAAATGAAAGTGATAATCCTTTGAACCTAGAGGATTTAGTAAGAAACTTGTAAATGGATGTCAAAACATGCAAGGAATATAATAAAAGAACGTTTCACAGAGAGAACCAATTCATGCAAATCCTGAAATAAATAGAACTTCCTTAAGAGGTCAAGATGTTACAAGATGTGTACCAAAAAGAGTACATGCAATATATAGGTCATATTCAAGGAAACATTATCACAAACCCTCTCCAAAAAATAATGAAGGATATTCTTCAAGGAGTTTACGAAATAGTCTAAGAAGATTTCTAGCTAAATCTAAGAAGAGGAGATTTGCAAAGGAAGAATTAGTGGGATAAATGAGAAGGATTAAGCATCCAATTGTTTATGGAGAAGTTAAGAATGGTGAGCAAGATGAATCGCAATTTTTATCACTCAAAAGTTTTTTCCAATTGCATAACTACTCTTCAAATATGGAAGAAAGGGTATACATCTACAAATTTCAAGGAAATTTGGTGGAATATCCTGGTAAAGCTGAGGGATATTGATGAGGACATAATTTCATGGAGAAAGTTCAAGAAGTATTTCCAAAGGGAGTACCTTTCAGAGCATTATTATGACAGAAGATGGAAGAGTTATTTAAACTTAAGTTGGGAAACTTGACGATGGAATCCTATGAGAAAATATTACTAGATCTTCTAAAGTATGCGGAATTTATAAAGGATGAAAAGTTGAATATTCAGATATTTCTGAGTGATCTTCTACCACTCGACGGAGATAATATATAGTATGAAGTAATGAACACTCTTAGAGAAGTGATTTAGAAAGAAAAGCATCTTTATCTTCTGATCAAGGACCAATCCTTGTACAAGAAAGACTAGAAGGATAAGAAAAGAATCAAGAAGGAACAAGGGAATAAAATAAATAAACCTCCATCTTCCAAAAATAACTCCTATCAGCAAGTGCAACAAGAGAAAAAAGAACCAGAGAATAAGGACGATCAATACTACCGATTGAATGATGATTATGTAAAGGAAATCATTATACCATGAACTTCCCATTGAAAGGGAAGACCATGGAAAATGTTCACAATACTTAACTGTTGGAGATATTGGAAGTAGTGCTCCAAGAATCCATGCAGCATTGGATGGAAGACAAGGAAATCACCAATGCAGAGTGATTGAAGTGGCAGGTAATATTGCTAGTGAACCTCTATTTATCTTGATTAATTTCAAAGCTAGTCATAGTTATATCACATAGTATCACATTGAAAATTCAAGTTCAATGTCATTGGTGTGGAAAGTGCATCACGTAAGAAATAGTGCATCATACACATGTATTTCATCTCAAACTCTGCGAAAATCTTCTTCTTTGTCTCTGCAATAAGCTTCTCATCACTTTTCAGAAACAGTTCATCTACAAACAATAGTAGTGTCACTGGTTTTCCATCCTGAACCTTGAATTAAAGGTTGGAATCCTCTTTAGTCTTGGTAAATCCCAAGCTCATAAGAAATTGATCCATCTCCTCATACCATGTCCTGGTTTTTTTTTTTCAAATTGATCCACGTATACTTCCTCTTCATGTGGGGAGACATCCATTCTTACTCAGAGTATATCCCTAAGATACCAAGGAATTTTTTTTCCATGGATAGAGGATAAGAGGTAATGTCTCTCAATATCTCTCTACAATATGTGTTGTAGTAACTCCCTCTGAAGCGGATATTTCCTACTACCTCTATAACTGAGCACTCTCCTCCCTCTGCTTATCGTACTCTCTATGTCGAGACATTTTGCATCAGAGTGACTGGTAGCCTTATCTATTGTTGATCTTATATGCATCTACCTATATCATCTCTCTAGGTCACTAGATACCAAGGTCCTCCATCTCGAACTATGTTGCAAGTTCCCTCTTACACCAATCTATGGGATTCTTGTCCTCTGAGAGAAGTCATCTTCAACCTTGTAGGAAAGGTTGAAATATCATCACTCTAGGTGATCCTCAATCTCACATGTAATTGTATGTCCTCACATGCAATATCCTTGGTGCCTTCTAATCCTGTACAAATGTTACTTCAATATGCACACATGTGATTCTCTGTAGGGAGTCCTAAATCCATGGGTTTGTCAATATACACTTCTACTCGATTACACCATCTATCTAGTGTAATATCCATCACTAATGAATTGTGTCTAACAACTAGAGAAAACATCTCATCATAATCGACTCCCTCTTTCTGAAAGAAACTATGGATCTTTCTTTTTACTTATGTTGAATGCTTGGTCTTGTAAATGTAGGTTGTTGTTGAATAATCATCACTTGTTCTTTGGAACAAGTCTCATCGTCCTTCTCTTGTAAGTGATTGTACACAAAATTTACTACAAGTCAAAATCCGTTGCATGATTAGAAACATTTCATAATTTTCAAAACATATTAATAATGGAAAATTCTTATGCACAAAGACATAGGTTACATAGTCATGCAACTATGTTAGCCAATGTTTCAGCAGAACATTCATCCATATCTTGTATACACATGAAAAATTTCTAGATGCCTTCTATATCTACCAAGACATAATATTAAGGTCATGCATTGCTCTCAACATGTTAGCAAAGAAGTTTTACTCTAGACAAGCAACAATGGAATGTTGTGTAGCACCATAGGCTACTTACTCAACACATGCATATTTGAAGAATATTGTTGGTAAATACATTCACTCTAACTACATAATACATTTCATGATTCTAGGAACATAAGTATGTACACAAATGGATCTCTCTGGATCTCTTCCTCCTTGTAGGAATTTATGCAACCTCAAACATCATGTTCTACTCCATCATCTGAATCTAAGGACTTGTTACCATCTTGCTCATAATCGATAATATCGAGCAAGTCTTCTATGCCATAGTTCACTTGGTACTGTGCACTCATGTTGAATATGAGTGTCCTTTCTTCTTCTTCAACACCATCATCATTATTCTTTCCTTATGGACACACAAGAATTTGTCCATCCACAAAAGGAACTTTATATCCTTATTCCCGGTATGGATAGAACTTCTTCATCTTTCATCTTTGGAGTCCAACTTTGTAGGATGCTTCTCCTACCCCTTTAATAAGATATCGATAATCATATTCAAGCTTCACCTTATGAGTTGAATCCTTTTGAATGAAACTTATGGGAGAATTACAATAGATATTCTTCATCACTTGAGGAATCTTTCCTTGCTCTTTTCTTAACTGGTTCATCATCTCCAACAACATGAGGATGATACTTCTTCATCTTTCCTTTTTTTTCATGGCCTTTGCCTTTGGGGAAATCTCTTGCAAGATGTCCCTTTTCATCACAAGTGTAACATTCGTAGGTTGAGCAGTCCTTGTGAGGGCTATGCTTCTTTTGGAATCTTCTAGGCTTATTGTGAGAGTGTTCTTTCTTCTTTCTCTTATCCTTCTTTGCAAGAGAAATCAAGGATTGATTGTTGTTTTCACCCATCTTCTCTTCTCTTGCTATCAATCTTTCTTCTTCTTGAGTGCATTCCTCCCATAGTCTACTAAATTTTGTGAGCATTCTTCTAGCACAAATTCCTTGAATGAATGATTCCCATGATATTGGAAGACAATTCAAGGTAGTAATCACCACTTCTACTTATTCAACATTGTCTCCAATCGCTTTTAGTTGTTCCTTAATCTAGGAGACCCTTTTGAAGTAGGATTACATGCTTTCTGAGTTTTTCATCTTCACACCCTTGAGTTGAGTTTTAAAGGTGATGTTCCTATTGATGTTATTTCCTTCATACAAGTTGGTCAATGCATCAAATATCTCCTTGGGAGACGTCAAGGAGGAAACATGTGGGATCAAGTGATCTTTGATGGAGTCAACAATGTTACTCTTTCCCCTGGCCAATTTTTTCTTTTGTTTAGCTTTGTCTTCATCTCCCTCTAGCTCTGCAACTTTTCCTTTGACATAGTTTTCCAAGTCATTGTCTTCTTGTATGAGAAGCACTATGTACTTCCATGCCCAGAAGTTCTCAACTCCTTTAGTATTTTCCTAAATCTTGGTATTTTTGTCATCTTATAACCTCAAATGGAAATAGAGAAAATAGTGCTTTCCACTAAAACGCTTCAACCAAGTGCTTGCTTGAAGGTCATCTAGAAAACTACATCTTAACTAACCTATGGTTTTAAAGAGAAACTCTAATTTTCAACTTTGGTATCTTGCAATCTTATTGGAGAGAGAGATATGACTCTTCAAGGTGAGTTGAGAAATGTATTCCTTTTACCAAATCTATGGACATAACTGCAAAATATATGATGCCCTAGTTTCCCAACAATAGTGTTAGGTAAAAAATTGGAAAACCACAGAAGTGGAATCTACCTCGAGAAGAAGATGCGCCTCCTAAGGCGAGTTGAATGGATCTCCTTTATCAACTAATGTATTGAAGAAAGTGCTTAGAATAGGAAACCCTAGTTTCCAACTTTGGTTAGTTATGACTGCTGAAAGACTTGTTTCAGGATGGCTTTGATCCCATGTTAGAATTTTAATGGTTATATTAGATTTTCAAACAATTAACATTATATCAGCATGACCATAAGCAATAGGATCATTGAAATAAATACAAGTATTTCCATTCCCCATACCTAATTTCCATTTCCTAGCTCGTTGTATTTTTTAAAGCAATAAGTAATAGATTTGGAATGTTTTAACTATATGTATATACTTGAATACCCCTTATTTGTTTTTTTTTTGTTTTTTTTTCAACAATAAAAGGCTGTGATTTCTTTTGTTGCCATAAATTTGATTGAAAATGTAATATTTTGTTTAGAACATTTTTATGAAGTCAACTGAATTTTTTACAAATCTTTTCATCTTGGAAAGTGTTACAAGCCTCCGAGTTTGCCACATAAGTCTAAGCTTCATTCCTCCAATTAGTCATGTGGCTCCCCTAGCTAGTGGTAAAACCAGCAGCTTGACACACTATGCCTCTTTTCCTAGATAATGCCTTTAACACTTTAAACACTTAGCCATTTTTATGTGTGAACATCCAATAGTTAACACTTAGCCAAACACATGAACCAAAAACAAGATATGTGAGTGACACCCGAAGCACGCTGCACGACATACCTAAAACCATTTTTATAAACATAGCGTCCAATTAGCTACTCTCACTTGAAGACTACATAGTCTACATCTTGCTCTTCCTCTAGCATTGCATTGAAGACTTAGCGTCTAAGCGTGTCATGTCGAGACTGCACCTAGAGTTATATGTGGCTTACACCAAAATTTCATCTATTTTGCAGCTAGACAATGTTTGTCTTTTGCCCAACTACACCTAGACTGTGCTCAACCAGTGCCGAGACTATACCTGACCAATGCCCACACTTGCACCTAGAAATTCAACATGTGCCCCGTGTGGGTGCCTCCCCTAAGGGAGGTCACCTCCATCTTGGAGTCAAACCAGCTTTTCAACTCGAACTGATCCACAACTTGGATCTTCTTGGTCACCACTTGCTCCGCATATTTATAGTTGCTCAGCGCTGAAATACATGTGGTGTCCGAAGGGCCCTCCGTTGATTGTTCCCTTTATTTGCATAACTGCTTCTTTCATGTAACTTTGATGGAGTGTTAATTTACCATATTATTTGCTCACTGCTTCACGTCACTTTGTCGCAGTCAGGCTGTATTTTTAATTTTTAAGCATTTGTTTTAGTACGTCCACAGGTATTGTTTGCTTTCACGGATTAATGCACTGGGTTATTTTAGTTAAACCAGCAGTTCTATCATTTCAGGCTTCCTTTTCATCTTTAATTTTCATTAGGTTTTTATCTGGATCGCTACTTTCGGTGGTTGATATTAGCTTCTTGTTTGATATACCGGCATATGTCAAACACATTTTGTGGTGTGTGAATATGTTACTTTCTGGTTTGAACATGACATTCATTATAACGTAACGCAATAATTTGTTTTAGAATTCCGTCTATCCATGATGTTATATATCCCGCAGCTTGTTATTTCGTTTTTTTCGTGACGGATTTTGATGCATATATAGGTTCTCTAGGTTTTTCCTTTACCACTTTTTCCTTTCCCGAAATCACAGCAATGCCTTTTATCTGCTGCTGCTGCTTTCTATTACATGGATGAAACATGAGAAGAGGAGATATATAAGATTGCCAATGAGAAAACAAACAATTGTGAAAATGGGTCTGCATAGTTGCCATTGGATGAAGCTGCAAATGTTCATGTCCACTTTCGTCAACTTCTCACATGTTCTGCGTACTGGCCTCTGAGGGAACAACAAGATTTTATGACTTCAAGGTTACATAATCAGCTGGTTACGAGCATTATAGTGTCTAGCTAGTTGCAATCGCTGACATATTTTCCACGACTGCTCCATATGCATCAAGGTAACTATATAATTTCATTCAATCTGCACTATATGAGTTAATTGGCCTCTGTGCAATAGAATACATTCTTATAGTAGCCTAATGATAAAAACAGAAGCTTATATAATTGATAGCAACCTTCCAACCAAGTAACCTTATATAATAGTAGATATTTGTTCTTTTTCGAGATCCAAAATATTGAGTTTTATTTATTTTACAACGCATCAACCATTATGTGATTTTCATTTCATAGTTCCACTAGTAATCCTTCGGCCCATACGTCCCACTGTTAGTCCACTTGAGTTGAACCGACTACCTGGGTCCCCTGTTTTGTTGGATTATCAGTATTTAACTAACATGTTTTATGCATACAAAGAATCAAAAGAAACAATCTAAAATAACTTCTAACACTTGCGAAGAAACTTGATGACCTATTGATAGTGCATCGTGATTTTTATAGCTGTACTGTTCTCAAAATATGTTGTGCGAGAAGAATTGCAGGAAAACAGGGAACAACACACTAGGTAGATCCCTAACTCTGCAATTAGGGTCATCTCCAGATCCACTGGCTGCTTGATTTTGAAAAGCTTGTTTTGATGGTACACTATCAGGCCAGCTAAGGCATCTAAATTCTGAAAGGTCATCTGAGTTTTCAACTCACTCCAAATTTGTAGCAAAGAATTTAGTTTGTGTATTGCTTTCAATTAGCATTTAATGACCCACTTAGTTAAAATACTATAAATACTTTCCTTGTAATCCTTATTGATAGACAGATGAAGATTTTAAGAGAGAGTTGAAACTGGGTATTTTCTGTTACACTCTCTTTTTGAGTTTGAAAACTTAGATTTATTTTTGAAATTAGTTTGCTTAGAAGATTAGAGTATATTTTCTGTTGATGTGTTTTATTGATACAACATAGTATTAGCTTTAAGTTTACTAACAAAACAAAACATAGGGGTCATCAAAATGGGGCTGCAACACTAAACAGTAACCCCAGTCAGCTACAACTCCACTGCAACACTAAACAGTCAGCTGCAACAAAGCTGAAATTGTTGTGTAGGTTGTTGTTAGTTAAAAAGTCAGCTGCAACACACCTCGAACACCACCGGTTATTGCTAGCTGCAATATTCAGCTACAACACTTCTGTAGGTGTTGATTTGGGTTTAAGTGATGTGTAAGTGTTATTGAAACATTGAGTGACACTCCCTTGCCTTCCCCACAATGGTATTAGAGTGTGGTTAAGTCTTTTTTCTTATTTTTCTGTTTAGAGTAATTTAATTTGTGATGGCTACTAACGCCGGTACAATACCACCAAAAATTGTTGTGTTGACTGAAAGAAGCTATGATACTTGGTTTAAGATGAGAACTATCCTGCCTGCTCAAGATCTTTGGGAGTTTGTTACGCTTGGATATGCAAAACCAACTAATCAAGCTGCTGAATTTGCTCTGTCAAATGTTGAGCATGTTTTGTTAAAAGGAAATAGAAAGAAGGACAACAAAGCACTTGGTCTTATTCAACAAGGCCTAAGTGAATCCATATTTCCAAAGATATCAAGTGTCGAGTCTTCAAAGAAAGCTTGGGACACTCTTGAAACTTGTTATCAAGGTGTGACCAGGGTGAAGAATGTTAAGTTGCATAACTTGAGAAGGGATTTTGAGAATCTAAAGATGAAGGACAAGGAGACTGTTGATAATTTTATGACACAAGTCATGAACATTATAAACCAGCTAAGGTAGTATGGTGAAGACCTCTCAGATCATCGTGTGATTGAAAAATTCATGAGATGTTTGCCAAATAATTTTGACACAATGGTTGTTCCAATTGAAGAGTGTAAAGATCTTAGTCAAATGCACATTGATAAGCTGACTCGTTCTTTGATTTCTCATGAATCAAGAATGAACAGGTAGGATGATATTCCATTAGAAAATGTTTTTAAATCTCAGTTACATATTACTGGAGGTAGAGGCAGATCAAGAGTTAGTAGCATAGGAAGAGGAGGTCGAAGTACTGATCATGGTGACACCAGAAATGATTCAGAATCTGAAGAGATGTTACAACATAATACTCCTAGTGTAAGGGGGAGTAGAAGCAGAACATGGAAACCAAGAAATCAATGATATGATAGATCTAAAGTTCAATGTTTCTATTGCAATAAATTTGGGCATTTTGCTAACAAGTGTTGGAAAAAGAAAGCAGATACTAGTAAACTATCTACACACATCACAGAGGAGACTAAAAATGAAGAGAAGCTTATGTTTTTAACATGTAATGTCACCTAGGAAAGCTCAAAATATATATGGTTCTTCGACAGCGCATGCAACAACCACATGACTAGGAACAATAAATTATTTTCAAGTCTAGATACAAGCATTTAGTATGAAGTGACGTTAGGTAATGTTAGCAAGTTAAAAGTTAATGGTAAAGGTGTGACTGTTGTATATGTGAATAGTGGTAAAAGAAGAACAATTCATGATGTTTATTATGTTCTTGGTTTGTGTAATTTATTAAGTGTTGGACATTGTTGGAGAAAGAATATAGTGTTTTCTTCAAGAACAATGTATGCACTATTTATGACAAATATCCAAGTAAGCCATTGATAGCCAGAGTAGAGATGAAAAAGAATAAAATGTTTCTGTGGATTATGAGAAATGTTTTGACTAACTCTTTGAATTCTTGTAAAACTAAGAGTTTAGATCAATCATGGTTATGGCATTTGAGGTATGGCCATTTACATTTTGGTGGCTTAGATTTGTTATGGGTTTCCCAGTATTGAGAAGCAAGCAGGCTCATGTGAGAGTTGCATATTGGGAAAACATCATAGAGAGAAATTCATTTATGGAGTCTCATACATAGAAAAAGCGCCATTAGAGCTCGTACACACAGATTTGTGTGGACCGATGCAAACACCCTCTTTGACAGGTAATGTTTATTTTATGTCTTTCATTGATGATTTCGATAAAAAAAACTTGGGTGTATTTGTTGAAACAAAATTCTTAAGATTTTGATGCATTTAAGAGTTTTAAAGCTATGGTTGAAAAGGAGAGTGACAACTTTATTAAATTCTTGAGATCATATAGAGGCGGTGAGTATATGTCAAATGAATTTATGGAATTTTGTCAATACTATGGAATTAAAAGATAGTTTAATGCTCCCTACACTCCACAGCAAAACGGAGTAGCAAAAAGAAAAAATCGAACCATTATGAACATGGCTCAAAGTATGATGAAGGAGAAGCATCTTCCAAATGAATATTAGAGATCTTGTAGATTTGTCTAATAATAAAAATTGTATTGGTGTCAAATGGAGTTATAAGACCAAGTTAAATGCTCATGGTGATGTTGAAAAATACAAAGCAAGACTTGTACCTCATGGGTTTAGTCAACAACATGGTATTGATTATAATGAAACTTTTGCACTTGTAGCCCTACTTGATACAGTAAGAATGGTATTAGCTATTGTTGCTCATAATAAATGGTATGTACATCAAATGGATGTAATGTATGCATTTTTGAATGGATATTTAGAAGAATAGGTTTATGTAAGACAAACTCCTCGATATGAAATTGATGTACAAGAAGACAAGGTCTACAGATTAAAGAAAACATTGTATGGATTAAAGTAGACACCCAGAGTATGGTACAATAGGATTGATGAATACTTGAATAGTGAAGGATTCAACATAAGTCCAAGTGAGCTAACATTGTATACAAAGGTAAACCAAGAAGGTAAAATACTGACTGTTTGCTTATATGTGAATGATTTGATCTTCACTAGAGATCATTCAGTAGATGAGTTTAAGAAATCCATGCAAACAAAATTTGAGATGACTGATTTAGGAATGACGAAATATTTACTTGGTATTGAAGTAACACAATCTGAAGATGGAATTTTTATTAATCAAACTAAGTATGCAAATGATGTATGGAAAAGATTCATAATGATGAATTGTGAGCCATCTGTAACTCCAATTACAACTGGCACAAAACTCAGTAAGGAGGATGATGGGTCAAAAGTTGATCCAAAGTTGTATAAAAGACTCGTAGGAAGTATCATGTAATTAATTGCAACAAAACCTAATATAGTTTTTGTAGTAAGTTTGATTTCAAGATTTATGGAATCTCCAAAGAATACCCACTCACAAGGTGGGAAGAGGATTCTAAGATATATTGTTGGAACAAAATAATTTGGTATTCAGTATTGTTGGCCACTTTTCCTAACTCACACAAACCAGGTTTTGCGCAGCCTGTCAACCTAACAAATACCCGAGATACTAGCTCGATAGATCAAGCCCCGTCGGCAACACCTGCGAAGCAAGTGCAGTCTCACCCGAGATATCTCTTCGACGGGTAATTATCGGAACCATGTTTCCACGATTGTCGAGGGATTATAGTCCCTTTGTGTGCAACCAAGGAGCTCAACAAAGGAAACAAGATGGCTGGAAGGAGGAGTCAGCCTTGCGCGACTGAGCATAATTGTATGTCATCACGTGCAACTTTATCCTTGTTCTCGCCCTCTCAATTAGTGGAACCCATGCAGCGTAGTTGACTCATACTAATAGATTGTCTGTGACTTACATCATGACTTAAGATAGAAACACACTAGCCAATATATACACATATTTCAATGATACTTTCCCAAGCATTCATCTACTTATTACAGTATAACATCAAGAAATTTAGTCAATAATTCAGCATTGTACAAAAATAAAATAACAACCATTCACATAAACATTCATAGCATTAATCATCCATTTGAACACGAGAGATAATGTGGAAACCCATTTGGGAAAAACCACCAAGGTGCTCTTCATTTGGCATGAGAAAAGGATATAGCACCTTGTAGTCTGTAGGATGCAGACTGATCTTATGATATGTCTTTAAGACTCAGGCTTATGGTTCTCATACTCTCTGGTTTGTTCTTTTACCCTACCTCTGCTCTTAGTAGTCTGTGCATATAACAGCCAGATCTGTGACTTAACAGCCTCCTATCGCTACCAGACTCTTCCTTAGTCTTCTCTTCCTCTAATCTCTATAACATTACAGCAAAATGGCATCCTTCCCCATGGATCGCCAATGAACAACCAAAAAAAAGAACTGGAAAACCAACCTAAATGTAATCAAGACCAACGTAAAACATGATTCAGACCAACCAAGATGTAGTTGGGACCAACATAGAAGTAAACCCGAAAAACAAAGATGTAGTTGACACCAACCCATTTACCATTGAATCCCTCATATATACTATTTTACATGACCACCTAGGGTCAAATGCATACAGAAAATATGTTAACTGTCACCATCATCCACCCCCCAGGCTATAGCTGTGGTGATTATGACTTGACACGAGGCACTATCATCCTGACTTACAAATATTCCCTCATACATGTGTAACCCTAGGCTTACGTCGCCTTAAGAAACCACGATCTGCACCTGTCGTTCTCCAGCTGTTATCACCTGCACTCCCCCTTACCTTTCCTTCATCATGCACCTCTCCATTCTTCCTATGCTAGTCCCTTGCTTCCTTCGTGACCTTCCTTTCATTTTGTCACGTGCGCAACGCACCTTCTTTTGTTTGCGCACGAAATTCTTTCTTATGCTCCATTTTTTTCAACTCGGGATGTTATGCATGTCGTAACATGGCTTCAAGATTGTGCTATGCCCCATACCCATGACATAGGGACCATATAACTTCTCAAGTTTTATTGCACCACATCAATGACGTGCGTAATCCTATATGTCGATGTGTCTTCAGCTTGCCTTAGTGTTTGACCAATTTGTTGTCATAAAGTAAGACAAGTTTTCCTTCTTTGGATGGCCTAATCCTGATATGTTGATCATGTCATGCCTTTTGGAACTTCTCACTAGGTTTGGCATCTAGCCATAGGGGTATTTTTGTCTCCCCAAAGTCTCCCACTATTTCCCTCATTTCTAGGAATTTGGTAGGGAATAGGTTCTGGTACTCATATAGTAGATCCACAATCTTTGAAATTTCTTCATCATCCCAATAATCTTCGATATTGGTGAGCTTCGGGTTCTTTGGCAGTCTGATATGTACTTTCTTGATTTTCAAGGGTTGGAGGAACTGGTCACTTGGAATGCTACTTCCTTCTACTTCTTGTGTGCCCTCTTATTCTAATATGTTGATATTAACTGGATCATCAACTCAGTCTCTGGTTAGACTGTACTACTGAATGGTTGCACTGCATTGGTGAGAATTAGCCTCTTTTATAGGGATCTCAACAACTATATTCCCCTTTTTCGTCTGAAGCATAGCATCAATTGTAGGGTTCTCATCAGCAATTTCAAATGTATGCGCAACTTTCTTAGTGAGCCTCTTGCAATCTTGGGTTCCTTATCGTAGCTCCATAGAGGTATACCAAGTTCTAGGTGTGGTTTCCAATGTGTGTATGAAACTCTCGTAGGTGGGAAGTTCCCTAGACACATTCTCCACCCTTTGCATAGTCCTTGTAACTCTTGCACACCTTCTCATAGATACTTCATCTAATCTATTTTTCCAACTCTCTAAAGCCTCACCCAAGTCAGATGTACATGAGCTCGCGCATCTCCAGCTCAAGTTTCCAGTTTCTGTTGGATTGGTATAATCTTCGTGCATAGTTGTGACATTGTAGATCTGGTCAAGGTAGTCACCCTGTCCCTCATTATAGACAGGCTCGACATATCTTTGTCCCTCAAATGGATCAATGGGTGGCACTACCCTCATTTCCTCATCTTCGAATGAGAGAATCCTTTTCTTGAACTTTATGATGGTTTGATTGTCTATGGCCCAATATATTCCAAGTAGAGCGGGGTATGGGTTCGTGTCATCAACAATGTTAATGACTTCAAAGTTTGAAAATGTGCACAATCCTTCGACATCGACGAGGACATTGCTCAACCGAACAATAGGTAGAACTTTCTCCTGATTGGCAAGTCGCAACTGGATAGGAGACCAATCTAAGCGCAACTTGCCCATACTTTCCCAAGTTTGTCGTGTCAAAATATTGACATCTGAGCCCAGATACAAGATGATATAATCCATGTCATAGTCACCTATTTGCGCAGTCATCCCCAACTCGTGTCTAGTTTTACATTTTTTCTGTACTTAGTTAACTTTCTTCTTAGGTCGCAGCTCTACAGGTATCTCTTCTATCATTGCTTGTAGTAATTTTTCAATAGCATCTCTATCTTGCATTAGCGTTAAAAAACTTGATAGAAAGGTTCTTAGCTTACTAACCTTTGGTGGAACCTTCTTTTGTAATATGTGTTGAAACCGTTCAGGCATGTCCTTGACTTCTGCGGAAGCCAATGGTTCTTCTGGGCTTATGAATTTTGATTGTACATCCCTAAATACTTTTTTCTGTTTGTCGATGTTCAGTGGCTCCTTTTGTTGTACTGCTGGTCTCACTTGTGGCTATGGTTTCTCTTGCAGTTTATCCTATTCTTCTCTAGTCATCGCACCTTCTTGAGTTACGACAGCAATGTTCAAGTCTCGCGGTTCAGCTGCAATCATCTGAACATTCACATTTGGATTCGAGTTCGAGTTCGGTGGAGGGTTAGATGTTGCAATGGTCCTTGCTTGCCACTTTGCGATCATCCGAGGACATTGTTTAACATTATGGTCCCATCCCTTACATTATGAACATGTCTTCACAGACTCTAAACAATCTATGGCATAGTGACCCAGTTTTCCATAGTTATAGCACGTAACTTGACCTCTTCCTTTGCCAAATCCTTTGGCCCCACCTCTTCCTCTGAAGTTTTCTCCACCCCTTCCCTATGGGTGTGGCTTCTGTGGTGTGTACTATTTCTACTGGTAGTGTGGCTGATAGGGGTTTTTTTACACGTACGACTATTGAAGCGCGTACTATGGTTGATACTAATTAGGTGGGAACTGTGCAGGCTGATACGAGGCTTACAACTGTTTATCCTGAGTGAACCCTTCATTTTTCATTAAGTAGGTGTCAACAGTCTTTTCTTTCAAGAGCTGATATGCTCTGTAATATTTCTCATCATGTCCTACTGATTTACAAAATTTATAGACTAGGTTTGCAGGGGTACTTACAAATTTTTTCAAATATAAACATTCTTCATCACGATGGGCTCTTGACTAGCATATACGACACCATGGTAGCCCATGGTCTTTTAATGGGTTGGGTGCACCTGACGCGACATAGTTCAGCAAGGTCGGATAGTTATCCTTAGTGTGTCTGTCTGTCCTACATTTTGTGCACCATAAATCTTCTTATGCTTCTTTACCCTTATTGATGTCTTGAAGTTGTATCGTCAGATTGGCTAGCTGCGATTAGATCTGCACCATCCTTGTGGCACCATCGCCAAGGGGAGAGGCATCTAACTTCATTTCCAGTTGTAGTGATTCTCTCTATGACTCAATCTTTTGTTGCATTAACGACCCTTAGATGTGTGGTAATAGCGCAACAATAAACCACTCTTTATGCTACACATATAACATTTCAAATATTACCTTGGTTATAAAGGTTTTAAACCGTTGGTCAAAATCCCATACCGTTTCCGCCAGTTCTTGTTTGATTTCTTTGATCTCAGTAATACACTACGACTCTAATTTAGGTTTCCTGAACTCAGAGATCATTGCAGCTCAAATCTCTTCAAGGGTCTTTTGTGGTGTTTCGAATGGTGCGGCGTAGAACTTCATGAACCAGTCTAGCACATTACCCCTCAAGGTCATGATCATCTATGCCTTCTTTATATCCACATTATGGACTAAACGAAGCATCCAAATAGCTTCACAGAGGAACCAATGATGTTCTGGATCTTCTATCCCATTTCCATTTAATGTGGGTAACCGAACATCTGTCATAGCCATTGAGTTGGCATTGGGGTTTTCTGGTTCAGAATTAAAAGGGAGTGTACCTTCTCACGCACTAGTCACAGTGCTAGCAGTATTTGTATTAGCAGTCATTTCTAGAGATGAAACTCTAGATCTTATCTCTGGTAATATTGTTGGTGTTATGAAGTACATCCTTACCTCGACGTCTCCTCAGAATCCTCAGAATCTTCTAGTCCTTCCAAAATAGGGCTATATTCCTCCTCTTTATCGCAAGACCCTTCATCTTCGTATGACAAAATTTTGTGTTCGCTCTCCTTAAACAAGCTAAGATTCCATTATCCCCTTTCGGTTGTCCTTTTCTTCCTTGATCTAAATAGTCTCCCACTCCTTAGGACTCTAACTTCTAATTTAGGTTCTGTGCTTCTTGGGAACATTTCAAATCACACTTTACCATCTTCTCAATAGGTCTTCTAGGACATAGCCTCCTTCTTAGGAACACAGCTAAACTACTCAGATGCAAGATACCCTTCTCATAGGAAAGCATTTTTATCCGTGTACTCATATGTAGCAAGTATCTTCTTCGAGGTCCTTCGAAAAAATTTCTTTCAGCTTCACTATATGAGGTTATAATATCTACTACAAACTCAGTAATATATCCTTGCAATATCCTGTTAACCCAAAAATCAATAGCTCTAGAAATGGTGTTACTTACACTAGTTACCTCATGAACCAACTGATCACTCCACTTGATTGTCTCTCTTCTCTGAAAATTTGTCTAGTTAGTCGCAAATATTGACAACCATTCATGTAGTAAAATGGGGAACTCAACAAAGAATATCTCATGAATGTCAGAATATATATATTTATCTATCTAGTTCTCTGCACTCAACTATGTCCCTACGCTTTCTTCTTGTGTGAATGCTAGTGTTCTAGAATCCAACTAGTCTTCTATCTCCTTCTTCATCGGGTGCCACAACATTTCCCTCGATTTGATCAATAAGGTGCTAGAAACGGAACCATTTATCAGCCACTTTTCCTAACTCGCACGACTTAGGTTCTGCGCAGCCCGTCAACCCAACAAATACCTGAGATACTGGCCCAACGGTTCAAGCCCCATCGGCAACACCTGTGAAGCAGATGTAGTCTCACCCGAGATATCTCTTTGATGGGTAACCATCGAAACCATGTTTCCGTGATTGTCAAGGGATTATATTCCCTTAGTGTGCAACCAAGTAGCTCAATGAAGGAAACATTATGACTGGAAGGAGGAGTCAGCCTTATGCGACTGAGCATAAATATATGTCATCGTGCGCAACTTTATCCTTATTCTCACCCTCTCAACTGGCGCAACCCGTGCGATGTAGCTGACTCATACTAGCAAATTGTCTGCAACTTACGTCGTGATTTAAGACAGAAACACATAGGCCAATATATACACATATTTCAACGACATTTTCCCAAGCATTCATCTACTGATTAAAGTATAACATCAGGCACTTTAGTCAATAATTCATCATTTTATAGAAACCAAATAACAACCATTCACATAAGCATTCATAGCATTAATCATCCATTTGAACACAAGAGATAACGTGGAAAACCATCTAGGAAAAACCACCAAGGTGCTCCTCATCTAGCATGAGAAAAGGATATAGCACCTTACAGTCTGCAGGATGCAAACTAATCTTATGATATGTCTTTAAGACTTAGACTTATGGTTATCATTCTCTCTGGTTTGTTCTTGTATCCTGCCTCTACTCCTAGTGTTTTGCGTACACAACCACTAGATCCACAACTCAAGAGCCTTCTACAACTAGTAGACTCTTCCTAAGTCTTCTCTTCCTCCAATATCTACAACATTACAACAAAATGGCGTCATTCCCCATGGATCACCAATGAACAGCCAAAAACAACAACTGGAAAACCAACGTAAATGTAATCAAGACCAACGTAAAACGTGATTTAGACCAACCAAGACATAGTTGGGACCAACATAGAAGTAAACCCAACTAACAAAGATGTAGTTGAGACCAACCCTTTTACCATTGAATCCCTTCTATTTATACTATTTTACATGACCACCCAGGGTTGACCGCATACAGAAAATTTGTTAACTATCACCATCAGCCGCCACTCAAGCTACAACTGTGGTGATTACGACTTGACATGAGGCACTATCGGCCTGACTTACAAATATTTCCTCGTACATGCATAACTGCATGCTTATGTCACATTAAGCAGCCATGATATGCACCTTTCGGTCTCCAGCCATTATCACCTGCATGCCCATGTGCTTGCCTTTCCTTCGTCGTGCACCTCTCCATTATTCCACTGTTGGTCCCTTGCTTCCTTCGCGACCTTCCTTTCATTCTGTCGCACGTGCAATGCACCTTCTTTTGCTTGCGTGCGAACTTATTTCTTGCGCTCCTTTCCGAGGCCAACAAGTATACATCAAATTCAAATTTTAAGTTGATTGGATATATTGATAGTGATTGTGTAGGTTGTATAGATGATAGAAAGAGTACATCTAGATATGTATTCAGTTTTTGATTGGGATCAGTAGCATGGGATTCAAAGAAGCAACCCATAGTGACGTTATCCTCTAGTGAGGTAGAGTATGTCACAGCAACAATAGTTGCATGCCAAATTGTGTGGATGAGAATAACTCTTTCTGAGTTACAACATGAATAAGTCGAACCAAGTGAAATTTTTTCTGACAATAAATCATCCATTGCACTATCAATAAATCACGTCTTTCATAAAATAAGTAAGCATATTGATACAAGGTATCATTTTATTCGAGACAACAATGAAATTAGTATGGAAGTTTGGATATCAGAAAATCAGTTTGCAAACCTATTTACAAAACCTTTGGGAAAAGATTTGTTTAAGCTTCATAGGAGAATCATTGGGGTTTGTAAGCTGTAATAGAAAGCTAGTATTACAAAAAAAAAAATTGGGTATAGTAATTAAGGGGGAGAATTTTGGAAGTGGATAATTACTCCACCGTTGGCTGGATGAATTTTGAAGAGGTGACAACTACCCATATTGTAACCACTAAAACTGTGAAGATCCAACATCGCTCATATTGCTAACCACTGGAATTCTAAAGATCCGCCACACCATCTTATTAAAAAAAGACAAACAATAGATTATTTAATTTTGAAAAGTCATTTCGTGATGCTATAGGATCATGCCAGCTAACACATCTAATTTCTGAAAGGTCGTCTCCATTTTCAACTCTGTGAGACTATAAATTTGTAATAGCGAATTTTGTTTTTGTATTACGAAGGGTCAATTAGCACTTAATGACCAACTTAGTTAAAACACTATAAATACTTTCCTTGTAATCGTTATTGATAGACGGTGAAAATATTAATAGAGAGTTGAAACTCATATTTTTACTGTGTATTTTCTGTTATACGCTGTTTCTAAGTTTATAAATTGAGATTTATTTTTGAAATTAGTTTGGTGAGAAGATTAGAGTATATTTTTTGTTAATGTGTTTTATTGATGCAACACAATATTAGCCTTAAGTTTACGAACACAGGGGTCATCAAAATGGAGTTAAATAGTGAGCTGCAACACCACTGCAACTCTGCTGCAACACTAAACAGTCAGCTGCTACATAGCTGAAACTATCATGTAGGTTGTTGTTAGTTAAAAAGTTAGCTGCAACACCACTTGTGGGTTAGTGCTAGCTGCAACACTCTTGTAGGTGTTGATTTGGGTTTAAGTGATGTGTAAGTGTTGTTGAAACACATAGCGACACTCACCTTCCTTCCCCACATTATCGTGATGGGACATGGGGTGGAATCGCAATAAAGGAAACCACTATGAATAACAATTGAGTCGGTGAAATCATAGAGTTGCAACATGCCACTCCTCTCTAGATTATCAAACCAAAGAATTTAATGATGATTTAATTACATAATCTAGAGTTAGATGAAAGGAGGCATGTAATTAGGCAAGATTGAACGGTAAGAATTGGGTTGTTTGAGTCTACTCACAGTTAAGAATATAGGTTAAAAAATATTTTATAATCCAAAAGGGTGTGTTATACGTGAATGTGATGTTTAGTATGTCATGATATTAAAAGATTCATTTTGACTCTTAGATCTATGTCAAGAGAAAGGTTTGATTTTAGTTTGGTTCTTCAAAAATTTGTATGTAATGGATTTGATCATCCAATATGTATGTTTCTAATAGTTTGACTATACCAAGTCTAGCAAGGACACACACATTAATATATATAAAGAAAGTTGCTTGTTAATTAAATCTCATAAATTAATCAAACTAAAACATTAGCAAATTTACATAATTATTAAACTTAATAATGAAATTTATTTATTTTAATAAAAATGTTAAATAATAATAATATAAGAATATTTAGTAATAAAAAATATTGAATAATGACAAAATACTAATTTTTTTTTGAATAATGACAAAAAAGAAAATAAAAATAAGAGAATGATATTGAGAAAATATTGAAAAATCCACCATAATATATGCTTGACACAATTGTCTTTTTTTCTTTCCTTTCATCTAATCTTCGTTTATAATTATAGTTTTTTTTGTCAAATTTTCAATAAATACATAATAATACAAGTAAGTTAATGTATTGCTTAAAAAAAGTTAATATTTATACTCCCATTTGAAAACATTTCAATACACACTTAAACTAGATAATAAGAAACACTCTATTATTTCAACAAAATATATTTATATTAAACATATATAATAGCATTGATATAAAAAACAATATAAAACAAAACAATATACAATAAAATATTTCTTAATTAAGCCTATACTAAAATCAATACTTGCCAATGAACTGAAATCAATGCACTAAAACAAATAAGTCTTAAAATTCTAAGAATAATAATTATAAAAATCATAAAATAAATAAGTGTTGAAAACCTAAAGATAATAATATGATAAAACCATAATTGATACTTTATTTATGACATGTAATCAATTTGAAATATAATTTTTATATATTCATCTTTTCTTCTTTTCTCATCATAACTTAGAAGATTGATTATTAAAACATACCTCAATTTTGTTATATTCTATTTATAACTTTTTCAAAAAAATAAATGTTTATTTGTATATTTAAATCAATTTATTTATTTAAAAAAATATTCTTTGAAAAAAAAATATATTAATATTAATATGTAGTTAACATCAATACCAAAAAACAATAGAAAAACAAAAAGAAAATTGATTACACTATACAATAAATTTTGCTATTTTTGTTACACTAGTATGTATTGATTTCAATATATATTTAATCTAAAACTTGATTAGTAAATACATTGGCTTATTTTCTATTGTTTTTTACATTGATGTTAATGCTATTCTATTCAACATATAACATATTGTTTTTACATGGATGTTAACGCTACTCAATTCAAAATATAACATATTTCCTTATACTTAAAAAAGGGGAGCTATGTAGTATTGGTTTGAAGCTCAATTTAGGTTTTTTAGTGAGTCGCAACCACAATTTGTGATTTATTACATATAACATATTTCCTTGGACTCATAACAGGAGCTGTGTAGTATTTGTTTGAAGCCCAATCTAGGTTCTAGGTTTGTTTTAGAAAGTCACAATTACCACAATTTGTCACTTATGGCTATCCATGAACTCGTGTGCATCATTCAAGTTCACACTAATAGCGTTGCTGCATCCTAGCCTAATTTAACTCTCAATGCATCAAAAGACATTGGAATTGAATTTTAAACCAGCGTAGATCCAAATCCTAGGCTCTATCAAGCGCCGAGAGGGATCAAATCTCTTCGTAGGTATCCATTGATTTGATTCAAACCAAAAGACACATCTTTTTATTTAAGGTCTACATATAATATTTTATTATTAATATTTAATATTATTTATGGCCCACATATAATATTTTTTATTATTTTTTATTTTGTTATGAACTAACATTACAACATTTCCCCATACATGGTTTTAAAACCATAAACCATGTATATGGTTTTAAAACCATGTGCACATGGTTTTAAAACCATAAACCATGTATATGGTTTTAAAACCATGTGCACATGGTTTTAAAACCATAAACCATGTATATGGTTTTAAAACCATGTGCACATGGTTTTAAAACCATAAACCATGTATATGGTTTTAAAACCATGTGCACATGGTTTTAAAACCATAAACCATGTATATGGTTTTAAAACCATGTGCACATGGTTTTAAAACCATAAACCATGTATATGGTTTTAAAACCATGTGCACATGGTTTTAAAACCATAAACCATGTATATGGTTTTAAAACCATGTGCACATGGTTTTAAAACCATAAACCATGTATATGGTTTTAAAACCATGTGCACATGGTTTTAAAACCATAAACCATGTATATGGTTTTAAAACCATGTGCACATGGTTTTAAAACCATAAACCATGTATATGGTTTTAAAACCATGTGCACATGGTTTTAAAACCATAAACCATGTATATGGTTTTAAAACCATGTGCAATGCCTCCTAAACAACCCATCCTTTTATTGTACATGGTTTAGGAGGAGGGCCTTGCACATGGTTTTAAAACCATAAACCATGTATATGGTTTTAAAACCATGTGCACATGGTTTTAAAACCATGTGCACATGGTTTTAAAACCATGCACATGGTTTATGGTTTTAAAATCATGTGCAAGGCCAACTTTTTATTATTATTTTGTTAAGTAAAAACATTGCAACATCTTCGCCATATTGTGTCTTTTTTCTCACCCATATTTTTTTACGAATAATTAAATTTTTACTTTTTTATTGTTTTGTTAGGTAGGAAGATCACAACATTTTTTTCTGACCGACATTTATTTTGGCCTATAATTAAAAAATTATTTTTTTTTATTAATAAAAATAACCTTACATAACGTTACAAGATCTACTCCATACTGGGCTGTAGAACACCTCTTCCTGAAGTCGACTAGTTTTCTTAGAATTAGAGGTTCCCTGAGATGCAATATATATTGTATGCATTTCTTGGAAACGGGAAATGCAAATTATTACTGCATTCACAATGGCCTCCACATAATCTTCATATTCAGAGTCTAAGGTGCTACAATTTTTAATCGAGGCAACTTTCAAGATTCCTATTCCGTTGTACAGGTCTTCAATGGATATATCACTGAAACTAAGCCCAGCTAACACATAGATAGGGAGATGAACTACAAGTGAATAGAACTTCTTGTCTTGAAGAAAGTAGTCCATGCTTTGGCAGTAAATTCTTAAGACGCTACTCCTGATTTTCGAATATTCGTCCACTCCAAGAGAAAACAAAATGCGCATAAACCCCCATACAGATATTGGAGGTGCCGCCAGCAAATGGTGATCTTCCAAAGCGATGACGTCGGCGATCTTTACTAGTTCGTTCCACAGGTGCATGGCATCATCATAGATAGTGGAGTACTCGCGCAACAAATAATATAGGGAGTCAGTAGTGACCTTCTGGAACAGGTAATCGTAGCCTCTGATTGACAAAAATAATTTCTTGTTTTCTTCACGGTACTCGCAATAAAGACACAGTAGATTAAAGCCCTGCCACAGGGCCTTCCAACACCGCTGCAAGTCTCGGTGCATACTCTCGTTTTTCAAATGAGCGATTTTCTTTGTACGTTCAAAATTGAAAGCCAGATTGTTCAAGAGGTCTTTCATCTGGTCTCGCTCAAGACTTTAGTATAGTCAGGAATCACAGTAAATTCGAGGCGTTTACATAGACTTTGGTTATTTTCGATGTATTGTCGCATCTGTTTCCTCAGCTCGATCTGCGGTATGGAATTCTTGATATCGAAGGGCTGATGACGGTATGGGTTGACAACGCTGTGCTTGGTGTCCCATATCTTCTCCAGTGTCCTGTGGTTATAGAGCACCTGAGCAGGGTCCTCGCTGAAGGACAGTCTAACTGGGTTGTACGCGAATTCATTCACCAGAGTATCGAGAAACTCCTCAGGAATACTACTCTCTTCACTCATTTTCGTATGCGAATTCATTCACCAGACTATCTAGAAACTCCTCAGGAATGCTACTCTCTTCACTCATTTTCGTATTCAAGTCGCACCCTTTCATGGTTTTCAAAATCTGTCTACAATGGAAGCAGCGCTCCACGGTATTCAAAATCTCTCTCCTTTCCACCTGATCCAAGCTATCTATAACACACACACATATATATATATCATGTCTACTATCAACACTCACAAGATTGCCTGGTTCATTATCCGTATTTTATTGCGAAAAAGGGGCATTCAAAAGATCTCTCCCATAATATTCACTTTCACTATTATTTTTTGCCAACATGTTAGTAACGTTACATCACGTTACATCACGTGACAAAATCTCCCCCATAATATTCACTTTCACTATTATTTTTTGCCGACATGTTAGTAACGTTACATCACGTTACAAGATCTTCCCCATAATATTCACTTTCACTATTATTTTTTGCCGACATGTTAGTAACGTTACATCACGTTACATCACGTGACAAGATCTTCCCCATAATATTCACTTTCACTATTATTTTTTGCTGACATGTTAGTAACGTTACATCACGTTACATCACATGACAAGATCTCCCCCATAATGGGCTGTAGAGCGCCTCTCGGCGCAATTAACAAGTTTGAATTTATTACCAGCGTAGATCCAAATCCTAGGCTCTATCAAGCGCCGAGAGGGATCAAATCTCTTCGTAGGTATCCATTGATTTGATTCAAACCAAAAGACACATCTTTTTATTTAAGGTCTACATATAATATTTTATTATTAATATTTAATATTATTTATGGCCCACATATAATATTTTTTATTATTTTTTATTTTGTTATGAACTAACATTACAACATTTCCCCATACATGGTTTTAAAACCATATGCAAGGCCCTCCTACAACCATGGGTTGTTTGGGAAGCCTTGCACATGGTCTTAAAACCATTTGTAAGGCCCTCCTAAACTATGTACAATAAAATGATTGCACATGGTTTTAAAACCATGTGCAATGCCTCCTAAACAACCCATCCTTTTATTGTACATGGTTTAGGAGGAGGGCCTTGCACATGGTTTTAAAACCATAAACCATGTATATGGTTTTAAAACCATGTGCACATGGTTTTAAAACCATGCACATGGTTTATGGTTTTAAAATCATGTGCAAGGCCAACATTTTATTATTATTTTGTTAAGTAAAAACATTACAACATCTTCGCCATATTGTGTCTTTTTTCTCACCCATATTTTTTTTACGAATAATTAAATTTTTACTTTTTTATTGTTTTGTTAGGTAGGAAGATCACAACGTTTTTTTCTGACCGACATTTATTTTGGCCTATAATTAAAAATTTATTTTTTTTATTAATAAAAATAACCTTACATAACGTTACAAGATCTACTCCATACTGGGCTGTAGAACACCTCTTCCTGAAGTCGACTAGTTTTCTCAGAATTAGAGGTTCCCTGAGATGCAATATATATTGTATGCATTTCTTGGAAACGGGAAATGCAAATTATTACTGCATTCACAATGGCCTCCACATAATCTTCATATTCAGAGTCTAAGATGCTACAATTTTTAATCCAGGCAACTTTCAAGATTCCTATTCCGTTGTACAGGTCTTCAATGGATATATCACTGAAACTAAGCCCAGCTAACACATAGATAGGGAGATGAATACAAGTAAATAGAACTTCTTGTCTTGAAGAAAGTAGTCCATGCTTTGGCAGTAAATTCTTAAGACGCTACTCCTGATTTTCGAATATTCATCCACTCCAAGAGAAAACAAAATGCGCATAAACCCCCATACAGAGATTGGAGGTGCTGCCAGCAAATGGCGATCTTCCAAAGCGATGACGTCGGCGATCTTTACTAGTTCGTTCCACAGGTGCATGGCATCATCATAGATAGTGGAGTACTCACACAACAAATAATATAGGGAGTCAGTAATGACCTTCTAGAACAGGTAATCGTAGCCTCTGATTGACAAAAATAATTGCTTGTTTTCTTCACGGTACTCGCAATAAAGACACAGTAGATTAAAGCCCTGCCACAGGGCGTTCCAACACTGCTGCAAGTCTCAGTGCATACTCTTGTTTTGCACTAAATTGAAGGAGATCTATTATCCTATAAATTGAACAAGATTTGCACTTTTTTTACTAGTTTTGTGGGAATCTAGCCTCTTGATTATTTGCTGAAATTGCTATTTTGATTGCATAAATGGTATCAACCCTCTCTATAACACCCTATTTAAATCAGTGCCCTCTATAACATCTTTATTATGTAATTTCAACAACCAAAAAATAACAATTCCAATCCAATTTTTGAAAAATCTACCATATATTCGATACAAATAATCTAGCTAGAGTTTAACTTAACCCATAACTATACCTTATTATAAGGAGTCTCTCTTATTATGTAGATATGGCGTTTCCTATATTAATTCACATTTGACTAAATTATAACTTTATAAATACAATTTTATTGGATGAGAAAGAGCCATACACAACACACATTTTATATGATTTATATGACTATAATTAAGACAACCCATGATAGGTTGAGAAAAAAATAAATTGAGTGAGTGAACATTAATAAGCAATATTAATGATTAAATAATATATATTGTACACAGAGATGTTTAAGTATTTGACAATTTAGCTTAGACATGGGCTTTTTCTTTGAATCTAACCATTTTTATTTTGCAAAACATGAATTTAACTAGTTATTTTGATGTTAGAAATGAATTGAACATGCCCATAAAAAACCCATGGAGCCCCCAAAATTACAGATTTTTAAAGTAATAACCAATAACATTTTTGTTGTTCAAACTTTTATACTACTAGTATTGTACAGTTTATGCTAAAACGTTAATCCACCTTAGTACCATGATCATACACCTAGGATACATTTCATCAGCTTTTATGCTATGTCATATGGTCAAGAATGTAGGCTATGTTGATCATTTACTAAAGACGAGGTTGCTGATCATTTACTACAGATGATGCACTCCACTTTGATCATTCTAATAGTTTAGGCACTCCACTTTGATCATTTAGACTAATAGGCACCATCGTTAATGACATACCATTCATGGTGCACTCCCCATCCCTTAAATCAAGGAATTTGTTTGACCATGGGCACTAGTGCATATATTTGGTGGTTTTTGGCTCTCACTGGGCATTTATTACCTCCTAGAACCACTCCCACTCACCCATGTACTCACCCACACCTTTTATTCCCTCATTTATGATCCGACATGCTCCATCCATGTTCACACTGGCATTCATGATTGTTTGGGACGGTTTGAGAGCTGATTGGTCCACCTAGGGGGGTTTTGGGGTCAAATCCTATTCTAACACATGTATGTATTCAGATGACCTCCATAGGCTAATGATTTTCTCCCAATGTATTATACGTATGTACCACACATATGTACAAGCTTTACACTAATAGAAACATCATTTATTGGCACTATCTATGTGTGTTATTTTGCCATGTTTTACTATTTCCTTGCATATTTTGTGAATAACTTAGATTGTGAATATTTACTTAGCTCTTATATCTCACTGTGAAGCAAATATCACATGGTAACAAAGCTTTGTGGAGCTACAAATCAAAACAGAGTGTTTGAGTTGTTGTTTGGGGAAATTTCTAGAAAATTTGAGTGTTTGCATTGTAGTTACAATGATGTTGTGTCACTCAGTGCCCAAGAAGAAATGGAGAAAAATCATGTATTGCTCATTCCATTCAACTATTTTTAATGGAAGAACAAAATGTTGATCCATATGAGGTCGAAATGCCTATACAGAGTCATTATGGGGATTGAGACCGAGTCCAACTTTGATATGGAGAAATCAAAGTACTTCAATAGAATTGATGAGGAATTTGGAATGCTTTGTCTCACCATTTCGAGATACCTTCTCTTCCACGTAGACAATCTTGGAACACCCAATGAATTTTGGCTTAGCTTGAGTCACTATTTTGGAAGACTGGTGAGATGAAAGGTCACGAACTCGAAAATGAGTTGATCTCACTAAGCCCAACTAACTTTGAGAATATCCAAGAATTCTTCACCAAGTTCAAATCATTGGTGCTTCAGTTGAAACATTGTGGAATACATAAAAAGAAGAGCAGTTAATCTTGTCTATCCATTCGAAGATAGGGCTTCAATATTTTGTGTTTGTCTCTACATTCCATTCAAGCAAGCTAATAGTTAAAAATTGGAGAATTCCTCCACTAGAAGACTTCATGGAGTCTTTGACTCAAGAACAAGACAATCTAGTGCAAATGGGTACCATAAAATCAAGTAAGGATTAATCCCTTACTGCAAGAGTTTCGAATCCATCAAAAGACAATAAATCCAAGGATTTGAAGGAAAAAAGAGTGAAGGAGAAGAAGCATTCATATACATAAAGCTCAAGTTCAACTGATGAGGATTAGAAAGCTAGGAAGATGAAGAGTAAGGGAGAGAAGACCAGATGTTATTATTGCAAAGGTTCAAATCATGAAAAATATTTTTTCACAAAGAATATGGATATTATGACCAAGATCCTTGAAGGGAACAATATTGATGTTCCATAGTTTGCAAGAAGAAGGGAGCGCAAGCCCTCCTTGGAGAAAAAAGATGGTAAGCACTTTTATGCTTTGGGTGCTACGAAGAAACATATTCCTCATGTATCTATTTCATATGTATTTGTTTCTGATTTAAATTATTATATATCAAAATATGAAACCTCCACCCATTCCTTGGAAGAAACCACAAATAGTTCACCAAAATTTTCTCCAAAAACTAGTCATTTTTCCCTAGTTGTTGACTTCTCTTCTAAAAGCTATTTACCACTCCATTAAGATCCTTCCTATTCTGATTCTGAAGGTGATATACATGATTTAATGCAGGTTATGAAAGTCATAGACTCATTTCCTGAATCACTTGATGCCAAAAAGACCCAACAAACCTCAAGTTTGCTAGTTGGAAAATCTCAAAATTGTCTTGTTTCCAATACTATGTCACTTGTGTATGTTGTTTTTATGTATTTCATATAATTCATTGGTTGGTAATACATGTCATTGGCCTTAATGTAACTTATATTCCACATGTATGGACTTTATCTCACAACCTATGGTTTATATTTCAAATGTCCATCCCATCCAAGTTTGCTCAACTATCAGTGTGAGCTAGTTGGACACTCTTTCCCCCCTATGGACCCATTCACTCATGGAGACACTATACCTATGATATTTTCTTCTCTATATGACTTATATTCTGATATTTTAGAGACTCATGAGTTTTTTTATAGAGTCATGAAGGTTGTTCATCAAATTGGGAAGAAGATTCATGGTTTAATTCATGATATGGCAGCTACACATGAGGCTGATTTTGTTGAGTCTTTTGATGTTCTTTTGGAAAGAGTTTGTAGATATATATTTTCTATTATAGATTATTCTTCTATATCATATTTATGGCTATAGAAAGAGGCATTCTTATGATTCTCCTCCATCAAGAAATGATGACCTTCAAGTGGCTCTCCATGTGTTCTTTGTCTACAACACATTCAAGCACTGATGCATGATCTTGGCCTCCACAACATCTTCCCCAAGTATATCAGTAAGAAGTTGTTGATTCAACTCATTTAAGATAAGAAGAGGACATGTTGAAGACATTTTGATCATCTACGTGTCATGTTCATTTTAGAGGGGATTTTTTTTTTCGACGAGGTTTTCCTCCTTACTTCAGTTATATAAACTAATACATTTTTGTTGTAAGAGGTGACTTGAGCCTTTGTTTCCAAGGACTTGTTCGGGTACACAGGGTACTCCCAAAATACCGAACACCTTGAGCAACCGCTTCACACAAATAGATTACAGATCAACACATCGATGTTTGTCACGTGGTTAAAACCCTCGAGAGGGAAACAGTCCATGGCCCCAACCAAACAGCTACTTGAAGCAATTTATTATGAAAAAGAAATAAATTTACATGAGCTTCTCATAATCGATCAACTAGCCAAGGACCCTCTATGATCTTGAAATAGAGATCATAGACCAATCGGGGGTTAAGCCACGGAGCAATTGTAGGTATGATCTAAGAGAAGTTGATCCATTGGATCACTCTATGTCTAGAACATATCGTGACCATAGGATTAGAATATTTACAAATGCATACTAATGCATACTAAAGAAACACGCTTTTACCTAACAGATATATTACACAAGTTGATCTTAACTAACTCCTAAGTGTCTAAATATCCTAACATCCCCACTTAAGAACAACTTGGGATAGGATTGAAGGATTTACAAAAGTGACACTATTAGGAGAAGGAAGGAAGCATTAGAGCCTATCTCCCCTTATGGACACATTCCTGAACTCCTAACATATATAGAAGTTTAGAAAACTTCACTTCTGTAAGAGACTTGGTGAAGATATTTGCAACTTGATCATCTGTAGGGCAATAGAGCATTTCAAGAACATGATCATGAACAATATTTCTGATGAAGTGCATATGTAGCTCAATGTGTTTGCTATGTTGATGTAGAACGGGATCTTTGGAAAGCTTGATGGCACTGTGATTGTCGCACCAAAGTGGAGTAGGCTGATGCTGCTTGAATCCAAACTCTCAAAAGATTTGTTGAAGCCGTAAAGCTTCCTAACTGTCATTAACTACGGCTCGATATTCTGCTTCTGCTGAACAAAGTGCAAGAGATTGTTGTTTCTTACAAGCCCAAGTGACAGGTCCAAATCCCAGACTAAAAACATAACCTGCAGTAGAATTTCGATCATCAAGATCGTCGGCCCAATCTGAATTAGTGAAACCAACGAACAAAGGTTTCCCCCCTATACTAGTAATGAATCCCAAACTGAATTGTACCTCGAATATATCAAAGTATTCTTTTAGATTCTTTCCAACGAATTTAATGAGGAGTTTGCATATAAAAGGTCAGGACGGGAATGAGTCAAGTATAAAAGACTACCAACAAGCTGACGATACAAGGTGGCATCTACTTCAAGGGAAGTACAAATGGCAGAAAGTTTTACTCCAGACTAGAAGGGAGAAGGGGCTGGTTTACAATCTTCCATCTGGAAGCGACAAAAAAGGTCACAAGCATACTTAGACTGGGAAAGAAATATTCCTTCTTTGGTTTGCAAGGCTTGGAAACCAATAAAATAATGTAAATGTCCTAAGTCTGACATTTCAAAATTTTGTTTAAGACTCGATTTCACATGGGTTATAAGTTTAGGGTCACTACCAGTAAGGATAAGATCATCAACATAAAGAACCAGTATGATGAGATGGATTCCTACTTTCTTGGTATAGACATTGGGGTCAGAATGGCATCTAGAAAAACCAGTGTCAAGGAGAAAACTATCCATTTTGGCATACCAAGCTCTAGCAGCTTGCTTAAGGCCATATAAGGATTTCCTAAGGAGACAGACAAGGCTAGAGTTATCCTAAACATATCTAGGAGGTTGCTCCATGTAAATTTCCTCCTATAAATTACCATGTTAAAAGGAAAACTTGACATCCATTTGATGGACTTCCCAGTTATGTAAGGCTACAAGGGAAAGAACAAGGCAGATGGAATTCATGTTTGCGACAAGAGCAAAGGTTTCATTGTAGTCAATCCCTTCAACTTGGGAAAAACCTTTGGAAACTAACCTTGCCTTAAGTATTTCAACACTTCCATCTGATGCATACTTAGTTCTATAGACCCATTTAGATCTGACAAGTTTTCTTCCTTTTGGAAGAGGAACAAGATCCCAAGTATCGTTCACCATTAAGGAACGATATTCTTCATCCATAGCTGCATCCCAATCTGGATTTCATGAAGCTTCTGCAAAATTTTCTGGATCATGATTCTCGAAAACTTGAGCCAAAAGATAAGAGGCTCACTAGAACTAAGAACATGTTCAGTGTTGATCTCTAGGATTACCAGAAAAATCACTAGCTACTACACATGTTGAACGAACCCATCGAGGAAGCATTGGCGCTGGTGCAATTGGAGGAACATGAATAGGCGGAGGTGGATTTTCATCCTCACTATCATCATCAGAAACTGGAGTTGGAAACCTATCAAGGAAGTTGGAAGAATAAGAAGAAGGCACAATCGTTGAATCAGGCTCGCAGGCCAAAGATGGCACACCCACCAAGTTAGGCTCGCAAGCCAAGATATTTTCATCAAATTTAACATTTATTCTAATGATTATATCAGGATAATGTGGCTGGATAATTCTATAACCTTTTACATCTTCTGAATATCCAACAAATATGCACTTTTCACTTTTAGGCTGCAATGCTTTCCGTTTTTCATCCAGAATGTGAGCCCATGCTTCATAACCAAACACACGAAAGTGACTTACATCTAGTTTAATTTTACTCCATGCTTCTTCTAGTGTTATATCTTGTAAAAATTTAGTGGGTGTGCGATTAACTATGTAATTTGCACAATTTATGGCCTCAACGCAAAGTTGAAGACTTAGTCCCTTAGATTGGATCATACAAATAGCCATTTCTTTTAAAGTGCGGTTCTTCTGTTCAACTACACCATTTTGTTGTGGTGTATATGGAACAATGTGCTATTGTTGGATTCCTTGTTCAGTGTAGAAATTAGTGAACTTGTTGTTAACATATTCTCCTCTATTGTCAGATCTTAACTTAATAATTTGATGACCAGACTATTTTTCAACAAGGTCCTTGCAGGCCAAGAACATGTTAAATACTTTGCTCTTAATTTTTAGGAAGTAAACCCAAGTGCGTATGGAGTAGTCATTAATGAAATTTAAGAAATATTTGAAACCAAAAAAGGAATGAGATGGAAGAGGGCCACAAAAGTCACTATGCACAAGCTCCAAGGGAACCGAGGCGTGCCAAGAGGCATGTTTGTCAAAACTATCTTGGTGATATTTTATGAGTACACAACCAAAACAAACACCATCCTTGTAAGATACCATCGAAATACCAATCACCATATTATCTTTACATAATTGTTGCAATGAGCGATAATTTAAGTGACCAAATCGCTCATGCCAAAGTTTGCTCTAGTCATCACTATGAGCAACAAAAACTGAAAGAAAAGGTGATGACCCAAAGTTGTTAAATTTGTACAACCTAGTAATATCATCAACAGTTCTAGTAGCAAGGACATTTTGAAGATTTTTAAAATCCTTGATTACAACTTGGTGAGGTGTAAACATCACCGTTTTACCTTCACCTGAATGAGTAATTTGATAAACTGATAACAAATTGCAGGAATTTTTTTGGAACACATAGTACATCACTGAAATGCCCATTTTCTACTGGAACTGTTCCAGATCCTACAACACTTAGAGATCTATCATCACCAACAAATATTTTTTTGGTATAACATTCAGGCATAATAGAAAATATGGCTTGATCCTTAGCCATATGATAAGATGCTCCAAAATCAATGAGCCATTCAATTGAAGTAGAAGAAGAAGATGCGGTATAAGAGTAACCAGAAGCACAAAGTGCATGTCCATGAGAGGTAGATTCTGATGATGAATCTAGGTTGATGTGGTGCTTCTTCATTGCTGCTCCCAAGGCTACCATCTTCTTAAAACACTTAGATTCATCATGATTATCTTTCCCACAAAAATTGCAATGACGCTCAGTCTTCTTTCCTTTTGGCTTGGATCCCTTTGTCATTTTTTAAAGAAGAAGCTGACTGAGAGGGTTTGGGACCCTTGTTGTTTGGCTTATTATTGCGAAAATTATGTTTGTTGGGAGGCTTGGAATTTTCTTTCTGTTGGGACAACAAGGCTTTCCCAGATGTATCTGCATTGATAATTATTCCAAGATGAATGATCTTATATTCCTCTCTAATTAAAGAATCACAAAAGGATTCAAGGCTAGGCTCTTGATAGCTAGCTGCAGTCAAGGATTCTTTCATGGAGTAGAATGTAGATACAAAAAAAGAATATGCAAGTCTAAGTTTGTAAAGAATATGATAAATACATTGTTTGTCTTCTTTCATAATCTTGCAGTCTGCACATAAGAGTCTAAGAGTTTTATATTTAGATAAATAGTCTTGAATGCATGAAAAATCATTTGGATTCAAGGAAAGCAACTCATTCTCAAGTTGATGACCCCAAATTTCATTGTGTTTACCAAACACAGATTCCAACTTTTCCCAAGCGAGACCAGGTTCATCAATTCCAAATATGTGGAATCACAAATCAGTAGAGATTGACATCCCAATCAATCCACAATATTCATCACATCTATTTTCCCATTTAATTTTCTTATCATCATTAGTGGGTTCTGTTTCTTTCCCTGAGGTTATCTTGAAAAGTCCCCTACTTCGTAGAACATCCTCCATACAAGATTTCCATGAGAAATAATTAGAACTTGTAAGTATAATATCACAAGGGGAGGCCATACTATAAATTAATGGCTGAAAGAATAGAAACTAACTATATGGATGCAAAGAGATTGAAAAAATATGTAGTTTAAAAAAAAACGACACTAAAAATTGATTTTGGATGATGAAGTTATGCTCGATCAAAGAAAATGTTGAAGATTTCCCCAATAGTGACGTGGCAGATATTAACTTGACCAACTAAAAAATAGAACCCCCCTCTTCCCAAGATCAACCTTTCATAATCACTTTACAATAAAGTTGCTTTGAAGTGAATCACTTTTGTAGAATAAGTGACGTTCACTTTTACAATAATGTTACTTTTAATTAGTGCAGCAATAAATTAAAAGACTTAAGTGACTCACTTTTTACTTTATTTTATTTATGTGAGATGCACTTTTACAATAAAGTAACTTGAAAATAGAAATTGCATGCACTAAAAATTAGCTTAATAAGACTTGAACTCAAGACGTATTAAGGAATAAAGCAACTTTGGACCAAGTGAGCTAAGTTTAAAAGGTACGTAAAAGAATGGAAAGAGAAAGGGTTTTTTTTTTGTTTTTGTTTTTACTCTTCTCTCTCGTTCTCCGTGCTTGCCTTTTTTTTTTTGCAAATCACAAAAAAATGAAAAACAAAAACAAAAAAATTGTTTTCACACAATGGGGTTAAATCTTGGTTAACATACTTGGAAATTCTATGTTTTCAAGTTTTCTCGTTGTTTCTGATTTGCCGTGATCGCACAAAATACATGGCAAAGAGCATATGTAGCTGAGAAGACAAGAAAAAAAACTTTCCCTCACTGTTTCTAATTCGCCGCGATCGCGCAAGGTGCACGACAAAGAGCATACGCAGTTAGGGAAGGCAACAGTCCGAGACCAAAACAATAGAGATCTAATAATTAAAGTAATAAAATATGAGAGACTTAAAAAGAAATAAAACAAATCCCTCACTGTAACATTATACCTTTAGATTTGCCGAAATGGGTGTTTTTGGAACAAACGAAAATGGTTTTTGGTGAAACGAAAACTATTTCCAAATGGAAATGATGCTTTGGATGCAATGGAACAACTCCCATAGAAAACACCGGTTCCAGATCTTAATTAAAACTAAAAGCGGCTCTTCATAAACACTCTGATACCATGTTTAGGTACACAGGGTACTCCCAAAAGACCGAACACCTTGAGCAATTGCTTCACACAAATATATCATATATCAACACACTAATGCTTGTCACATGGTTAAAACCGTCGAGAGGGAAACAATACATGGCCCCAGCCAAATAGTTACTTGGAGCAATTTATTATGCAAAAGAAAGAAAGTTACATGAGATTCTCATAATCGATCAACTAGCCAAGGAAAGTCTAGTTTGATCATTTAGATTGACATGTTCCCTCACTAATGACAAATCAGTCTTGGTTTTCTCCCCATCCATTAAATTAGGGAATTTGTTTGACCATGGGCGCCAGTGCATGTATCTTGTGGTTTTTGGCTCTTCTTGAGAATTTATTTCCTCCTAGAGCCACTCCCACCCACCCATATGTCCACCCATGCCTATCCTACCATCATTTATGATCCAAAATTCTCCACCCATGTTCACACTAGAATTCGTGACTGTTTGGGACAGTTTGGGAGCAGATTGGTCCACCTACAGGATTTTCGGAGTCAAAGCCTATCCTAAAACATGTATGCATCAAGATGGCCTCCGTAGGATAATTATTTTATTCCAATGTATTAGAAGTATGTACCACACATATGCACAAGTTTTACACTAATATAACCATTAGTTAATGGCACCATCTATGTGTGTTATTTTCCTCTCTTTTACACTTTTCCTACACAATTTGTGAATAAGTTATATTGTGAATATTTCCTTAGCTCGTATATCTCAGTGTGAAGCAATTCTCACAGTGTATGTGATTCCTATAATTGGAACACCACGGGATAGGTTTAGAAAAAAATTAAATTTAGCTACTCTATGTGCTTCCTATCATTTGGCACATCATGATATAGGTTGAGAAAAAAACTAAATTGAGGTAGCATAGAATAGGTTGAGTAAATAAATGAATTCAGTGATTGAATTTGAATAAAAGAAAGTATACGGGGACCTTAACTAACAACAAAAATCTCAATAAGATGTATATGTGAAATAACCACATCCTCTTTCTCTTATTTGATTGTTGGTACATCATGGGATAGGTTTAGAAAAAACAAAATTTAGTGAGTGAAGTTCAATTAAAAAACATATATGAGTACCTTCCTTATCAATCCAACATCTCATCCCCATGTTATGTGTCCCTCAAGGACACACAACTTGGTGGATGCACATATGGCTTGACCCATCCTCTAAGTGGCGGCTTCAAGACTCATCAAAATCATTAATTTCATTACTGTTTTATTCGGAGATTTAATTCTAAAAGTGGAAGGTCCTTATCCCTCATGCAAAGGTAATACCAACACTCTATCTCACAACAATACTCATGCAACAATTAGATTTCCATAATGAAATCTATTGCTTCCTCTTTTGGGTGAGTTAATGGCTCTTGAGTGTATGTTTGGGATTCAATCATAGTGAAGCTTATGGAAGGTCCCTACCATTTTTATGGAAAATGATGTTGGATTCATTTTAGGGATGACCTAGAGAGACGTTGTAGTCTGATGATCTATTATTTTCACAAATTTTTGGTTTGACCCTTAAGTCAAGCCTTGGGATTTTTCTCTAGTGCAATTAAGGCTAGACTAAAGAGAATTAAGCACAAGAACCACTACTGGTGTTCTTCGATCCCATATGCCATGAGTGCTTGATGAGAAGGATAAAGCCAAAGCTAACTTCTCTAGCACGGTCTCTACCACAATGCATCATCATCTTAGTGCAAGAAGAACGATATTTAGAACAATATCAATCAACCTAACCTTGAAGGTCTAATTCCATAACTAGGCCAACCAAGGGAGGATATTAGCTCCACTATATCGTGGAAATATTGGTCTAATTCTAGAACTAGGCCAACCAAGGGAGGACATTAGCTCCACTCAACCATGAAAATATTAGTATATCAAGAACTCACTCTCCTATTGTTTACAAAGACATTGCCGGGTCAAGCTATCATGGAGAATGCACCAAGGATTCTCTTGGAGGATAGTCAGAGCATTATTCCAATAGGCGTAACAGACCATCTAGAAGGATGAACTCATTTCCTAGCAAAGGATTAGAAGGATTTTGATGTTAAACTAAATTCTCTAGATCCAAATCCTATTGGAAAAGTGATTCGTTTTTTCTCCCCCGCTATGGTCCATTCTAGTATCATCTTTTGCAGTTATCCAAATCCCCAATCTTGAATCCAAAAGTGAACTCTCCAGCTTAAAAGTTAAATGCAAGTCTGCTGCTAGGACTAAGACTCTACCCATTAATATTTTTGATGATGAATAGTCATGGTGTGGCTTCTGCTTGAGTTGAGGTGTTATGTTATCCTTTTTGGATCAATTGTTATTTTGTCTTGCCTCAGTTAGATCTAGGTTGGTTACTCTTAATTTGTTTCATCATTAACCACGACATGTGGGTTAAATTTTTTTATTTTCATCTCTCAAAACTCTAAATCTTGGTTTTAGTTTTTATCTCTAGTTTATAATTCTCTGAAAGATTGTTTTGTCAAACCTTTCTAGTGGTTGGTTGGCCTTTGTGAAATTCTATAATTTTTTATTTTAATATAACTTAGAACCTTAAAAAAACCAAACTAACATCTTATGAGTTGGTAAATTTCAAATAACCACATTGAATTTGTCGTTTTTGGTGGAGGAATACTTAAATTGAGTAAAAAAATACCAAATATGACAAGTGACCTTTTCTTCGAGTTGCTAAATTAATTAAAATTTTATACTATTTTTAATGGTATGATCCCTCATTAAAAACAAATTAATTAAATGTTACAATTATGCTAAGGAAGTGTAAAGAATTAATTAAATACTTAAAAGAAAACAACAAATATATAAATTAAATTAAATTAAATTGTATTTTTTTAATTTTATGAGTAGCATACAATCCCACTAAAAGTATATGTTTAAAAGTCATAAAGCAAATATTTAAAATTCGGGTAAGGTATGATCATTTAAAAAAAATTTGTTCAGAGTACAATCTAAATAAAGTGATGTGTGTAAAAGAGCTTAGGGAATATACTATGTAACAACTTAAATAATAACAACAAACAATAATAATAATAATAATAATAATAATAAACATATATATATAAAATAAATAATAATAATCAATAATGTCTTTACGAAAAGACATGACTATTAATGAAAGGGTATTTCACCACAATATAAATAACAGACCCTCATATGTAATTCATCATCTTATCTTATTCAATATTTATTACTACTTACCAACATGTGGGATTCATATTACTTGTGGGCATTTTAGAGAATTTACGAACGTTAAAGAAGCTTTTACCGCTTCAGTGGTATCAGAGCCTCATTGGCTAGATCCCGTCCTTTGGCCATATTTTTGGCTTTTAGCCATCACCCAGGTTTCCTAGAATTTTTGGGTTTCCCAAAAATATAGGACTTTGTCCTTAAAAAATTAAAAAGAAAGGGTAAAAGTAACCCCCCCCCAAAAAAGAGGGTTTAAAGAAAAAAGTGAAGAAAAAAGTAAAAGCAAAAAAAAAAACTAAAAGAACGAGAGAGAAAAAAAGGGAAAGAAAAAAAAAGGTTAAAAAGGAAAAGATAAAAGTAAAAAGTGCATAATAATATAAAAAGTGCATAATAATAACTACAAAGAAGCAAGTGGGATTTGAACCTAGGTGGGGAAAGTAACACTTACTCCCTCCAACCACCCAATCTACTTGCATTTTACAAAAGTATTGGAAAAAAATAAAAGTCAAGGACTAGAATTTGGAAGGTTATATATTATTTATATAACTTAAGTTTAAAAATAATCATTATTATTATTTTATTAAAAAAATAACTATTTTTGGAAAAAAGAAAAGGTTATTTGACCTAACAAGAAATAGTCGAAGAAAGTTTTTTCCAAAAGAGACATATTGAGAATTATTAAAGCTTTTTGTATCTATCCTTCTAGAAGAAACGAAGACAAAAGTGAAATAGAAACATAGTCACAAACAATGGCTACTACATATTCGGAAATGAAGGCACAGCTACAAACAACAGTGGACGAGTTAAAACAATACAAGGCGATCAATAAAAGTCTACAAGCTGAGGTTGAGACAAAAAATTGGTTGAAAGAGTGGAAAGATGATGAGAATATCCGCTTAAGGAATCAAAATCGACAGCTAGAACGAACCATAAGAGATAACAAAAAAATGTTGTCTGATCAGGATAACGAAATATCATGTTTAAAAATTCATAATCAAAACCTAGAAGACCAGATCAAAAAGTTAAAAAATGACAACAAATCACCATATGGATGCGATAATGAATTAGAAGAAGAAATAAAGCATCTAAACAAACTCATCATGGAAAAATATGCTGAATTGGCGCAAGTCCAGATGAGGTTAGAAAATCAAGGAGCAGAGTTACGTCTTCATAAACAACAAAAGGAAAAACTCCAGCAGCAGTATGATGACAATAAGAAGACACATAAGTTAGAACTGACAAAAGTCAACAAGATTTTATCAAGCCATTCCGAAGAAATTTTCAGATTAGGTAATCATAACAAGACACTAGTCACAAAAATTAAGAAGTTGAAAAGTAGTCGGAAGACAGAACAATCTACGGAAGACATTGAAGGAAAACGTCTAGACAAACATGAAGAAAATCGTTGTATCAGAAGGCATAATGAAGATCTTAAGGAACAACTTAAGAAGTCTGAAGATGACAAAAAATCACATGTAGAAGTGATTAAGAAGTTTCAAAATGATAACATGCAGTTAGAAAAGAAGTCGAAAAAGATACAGAATGAAGCTTTAAAACCTCAAGAGACGAAAACACAACTTTCTACTCAGATCAATGTTAAACAAATGGCACTCGTAAAAGACAATGACATTGTGAAAATTCCATATCGACACCCCAACCATAAAAACAGATATTCTTAAAAGTGGGAAATGTCAAAAGATAGCGATATCAATGTGATCAAATCTCCTAACGATAGATCAGTACGGAATTCCAACAGTCCACAACAAATCAATTTGGGATGGATTGATTCATCCACAAATCAAAAGTTGTGCTCAACTCTTAGTAGTTCATATCGACACGTTTCATCAGCTGTGACAGCACACAAGATTATGCAGAAACATTATAAGGCTTTGAGGACAAAGCCTTTCTAAGGGAGTGGCAATGTAACAACTTAAATAATAACAACAAACAATAATAATAATAAACATATATATATATAATAAATAATAATAATCAATAATGTCTTTACGAAAAGACATGACTATTAATGAAAAGGTATTTCACCACAATATAAATAACAGAGCCTCATATGTAATTCATCATCTTATCTTATTCAATATTTATTACTACTTACCAACATGTGGGATTCAGATTACCTGTGGGCATTTTAGAGAATTTACGAACGTTAAAGAAGCTTTTATTGCTTCATACTAGTTGAAGATATGGTGTATTGTTAAGGAACTCCTTGCAACATTCAAAGTTTGAATAGCATGTGCTCCTATGTAGGGATAGTGTGGGTGCACCTAAAGATTATAGTGATAGTAAACCAAAATTGACCTCATGTCACGTTATTATGAGCCTAACACAATTATTATTTCTTCTAGATAAAAAAAAACATAATGTGTGAAAAATATGCTCATTGTGTTATAAGTGTCGTTGTATTATTAATGTTGATATGAATGTTAGAATAATCAACCCATAGTTAGCTACCGTAGACATTAATTAATCCAATTTTTGTCTTATTTTTGTAGTTTCCATATTCCACCATATGCAAGTTGTCCTCCACACATCCATAGTGGTCAAACTTGCTAAATTTGAGTCATGGAGCGCTTGGGAAACCTCCTGGAATCAAATCTGCTTTATTCCTGGCCTCCCTAGCGCATGTTTGCTTTTTCTGCTTTATTGTCTGCTTTTTCAGTGTTTGAAGGCAATTGGGAAAGTTTGACTAGGTGAAGTTAACTTGTTTTTTGTCCTCAACATCCTCCACTCTTTTCTCCTATTAAGAGCATGCATGAGTTGTCCTTCCACCCACTATTAGCTTGCCTAATTGATTTTTCCAATTCGTGAGCTCCTAGACAGTTTTGGAAACTGCTTTATGCACCTATGGGGGATTTGCTTAGATTTAGTAAGCCTGCTTTTGACTCAATTCGAATGGCATCTTCATGCATTCAAATATATAATTTAATTATTTATTGTGGAAGCCTATGACTTCACAGGGTTGGCTATTGTACACTTATTCAATACAGATTAGTGTTCAGCTCCATATTCAGTCTCTTTTGTGAGTAATTTGCATGTGTAATTGGCAATTGTTGTAAGTGTAATTGTTCTAACACCTGGGTTCAATTTCCACAATGAAAGGATATGTTCCTCTACAATTCACTAAGTCTTAATCTCTTTGTTACCTCCTAACAGTGAATGCTTTATTTTACATTTTCTTTAGTATCTTTTTCTCAGCTACACAACATAAATCCATAAGATCTCAATGGTAATTAATTTAGTGCAAGAAGAGCCTTGGAGGGAATGTACCTTGTCTTAGATTTCCACAGTTTTAAATCATTTATGGAGTTCCTTACTCAGGGATTAAACATGGGACTCAAGGATGAATGTTGTGAACTAGAAGGGCGCCTTAGAAGATGCATTCATTGTGGCAATGGAAGGAAAAAATTATGGAGTGAGGAAGGAAATGGAATTGAAGAAGAAATACCCTACTTGAAAGGATGTTATGCACCACCAAAACTGCACTTTGCATGGTCAAAATCCTTACCTATTGTTTACATCGGCTTGAATAAGGGCCTAGGGAATCTTAAAGGAAAAAACATGTGAAAATAACCTTAATGAAGGAGATTCCACATATTTGAATAAGTATCTATACTAACACATTGTTTGGGACCTATTTCACATATTTGGTGGCATATTTCACCTTTAAAATCCCTTGGGGTTAACAATATATTATTTTATGCATTTGCCATACTTGAAGGCATGTTTTCATCTTTAAAAGAGACTTTTCAATAAAAACAAATTGTTTGAAAATTTTTCCTACCAATTTTTTTTCATAAAAATATGATTTTTGACATTGTCGACATAATTATACCATAACATCAATGGTAAATGCATTTTTTAAGAAATATATTTTATTCGTGGGATGCCAAGAGATAATATTTATCTATTCAAAGTATTTTTTCTCAAAAAAAAAAAAAAGAAAGAAAGAAAAGGAAGCAATTCACATTAGGTGGATTATAGTGTTTTTAGTGTTTTGTAAAAAATAATATTTTCTTGAAAAAGTTGAAAATAAATCTATAATAGAAGATATAATCTCATTTTTTAAAGGCATGGTTGAAAGATAGTTATTTCACCTTAAATTGGTATTTTAATAAATATCTTTGCCTTGGATTAGTATTTAATTAACAACTTTTAGAGAGATTGGAATAAGGCCAAGTCCAAACCGAGGACGTTATACTCGTGAAAATTTTGTCCAATAATAAAATACAATATTAAAGTGTAACTCTCCTCAATTATTTCTATAATCAATTGCCATTTTTTTTATATGTATACATTGTTATTTCTTCTTTTCTTTATCATTCTTGTACACTATATTTACTTTTTTAAATGGTTATAGGATGCATCTTTAGAGGGGTCGTTCTTTAATTTTTAACATATTGAAAATACCTATGCAATTATTAGCTAATATTGATAATAGACTAACTATTCCCCTTCATAATATTCAAACACTCTTATTCATAACTACTCATTTCATAATTGAATTGGATACGTATTGGTTTAATTTTGATAAATTCCACCAGCCATCTCATTCCAAAGAAAATATAAATTTTTTTTGCCGAGGATTATGCCCAGTATATAGGAAAAGAATGAGCATAAAGAAATAATGAATATTATTGCACGGTGACTGTAGGAAATCTTCTCAAGTGATTCCTAACATGATCTTCATTAAAGGAGTTTCTACTGTTCATAGTAAAAATTTGGGAGGTAAAATATTGGCACTAATTTAGGGGCAAATTCAAGTTTTTGAGATTCAATACATTGGCTATAGTAGTTTGATGAGAGCACTTCTTTGAAGAAAATTTTTCATCGAACAACTCCCCAAAGGAGTGAAGCTCTATTGAAAATTATTTTCAATTGAACTACTATTTGTGAAGGATAGGGAATCACTCCTTTGAAAAATATTTTCACCAAAGGAGTGAAGCTCTATTGAAAAATATTTTCAATTGAACTACTATTTGTGAAGGATAGGGAATCACTCCTTTGAAAAATATTTTCAATTGAACTAGTATTTGTGAAGGATAGGGAATCTAACCAGGTTTAAAGGTGTTTAAAGCATTGTGTGACCACACCTAATTTGAAAAAGATGTGTGATTATCCTATTTTCATGAAATCTCATATTAATTCTTTTTCATTTTGAATGTTTGGAAAAAATTTAGCATGATATCACTTCAACACAAGTTTGATATCATAGCAGGTATTCCTAGATACCGAACGAGATCCCAAATCTAGGATGAAAGTAGTATATTTTGAAACTTAATGGAGATATTAATTCAACTATAATATATGTTACATATATCATTTAACTTATTTTAGATATCAATACTGTCAATGACAATGTCAAGATGAAAATCTTAGTACTTTCCTTAGAAGTTGATGCATAATTTGGAATGGTTTAATGATTTTCATCTAAAGGAATTATCTTTATTTGTAAGTTAATTAGAAACAATTACTTGTACTAGGAGCTTGGTTATGAAGTTGGAGATTATGTTGAAGATGTAGTTGATGAACCACTTGATACCCTTGTTGAATTATTATAACTTCGAAGTGTATTTACCTCGATGTTCCTATCAGGAGAATCATGTGTATTTTATTGTACCCCGATGTTCCTATCGGTAGAATCATTTGTATTTCAATGTACCTCAATGTTCCTATCGAGAGAAATACTAAGATTCATGAGGAAGTCCCCTCCTTTGTAAGTCAGGGAAGAAAGTCCCTACAATTGTGGAACCCTAGAGTCTCCCTACAAAATTCGACCCATTCAAGTAAACTAGGGCCGACATAAATGATTTAAATGTCAAGTGAACAAAAGGGGAGGCGCTCCTCATTTGACACACAGATACTCACTTCTGTATAGCGCATGGAGAGAGAGAGAGAGAGAGAGAGAGAGAGAGAGAGAGAGAGAGAGAGAGAGATCTGTTGGAGGGAGACACACCTCTTTTTGCTTCTTGTATTTTACCTTTTATGCATCTTATACAGAGGACATTTTTGCTAGGTTTTCTTCTCCATGAGGGTTTCCCAGGATAAATCTTGGTGTTCTTTTTTGTGTGGTTTTGCTTGTCTATGTTTCAATGATGTTTTGGCTTATGGTTATGTTGTTATTATGCTAAATGTTATAAGATCTGATATAAACATAAAAAATCAACATGGTATTAGAGCCACCCTAAAATAAGTCATTGTGCAGCTGAAAGAGTGCTACAACTACACCTATTCAAGATTAGGCTTTCATGCTTGAAAACCCTAAAATACTAAAACTAGTAGTTTTGGTAGATCTGTTATATCTCGATATTGGAGAAGGATCAGGAGCCAAAAATTTCAAAGGACGAATATATATTCCTGATGTACACCATGTAGACATTTCATCCTCATATTCACTATATTCTAGGAGATATGATTCCTCCAAGTTAGGGTTCCAGCCTCTCCAAGGATTCAGCCTTAAACAAGTGACCTAGGAAAAATTGCTATATCTCGGGCTACAAATGTCCAAATAAAATTTTTCAAGATGTTCCAGAAAGGACATAGAATGTACTTTATGTGGTACAAATTTCATACCAAGAAGGTGAAACAGTGACACGTGGAAATCTGTACAAGTTTTCTCTTTTAAATAGTCATGAAATAAGTCACCTTGGGAAAACACGCGTAAGTCCCAATTGGTGAATCCAATTCTACTCAAACATCTGGTGTTGGAAAGAGGAGATACTAGTATACCTCAGTACAAAATTTTAGACACATAGGAGTAGTAAGTTTGAAAATACAGTATAAAAAATATCAGACATTCTGTAGAAAAAAATGACGAAAACTAGGGCATAACATATTTTGCAATTCTGATCACAGTTTTGGGAAAATGAATATGTTGCTTAGCTCTCCTTCAAGAGGCACATATTTCTATCTAATAATATCTGAAAGATTCCAAGTTTTTAAAGTTAGGTTTTCTCTTAAAAACCCTAGATCATTCATATCAAGAACCAGGACGAACACCTCAAACCGTATTTCACTCGTTCTTGAAGAAAATGAATTGGACACCTACATAAGTGGAGAGGTTCCATCTCTAGAGGGAGATGCGGATAAAGCCTTACACAATAAGAAACTCGACTCATAATAAGAGAATAGAATATGGGAGAAAATGAAGACCAAGCACTCACGATTCAAAAAAGATCCCTCAAGCGATGAGGAATATGAAGAACTCAATTCTTGTAGAACCTCTTATCCATATGAGAATTTGGATAACAAATGATGATGTCATGAATGAATAAAATGATGAAGAAGAAGGATAAAGAAGGAGTCTACCCATGAAATGAATAAATATAAGTATTCAATTATCATTTCATGATATTTTGTTGTTATGCATTTGATTATATTCAGTTAATGTGTTATGCATGATAGAATGTTTCCATTAATGACAGTATACTGCTAATATGCATGTGATGGGTAAGTATCTCAAGGTTCTATACAAATCTCAATTCCTACTTATCTATAATGAAACCTCTTTGCTGACATATTGGATTAGTGCACAATCTCAATGATGTCATGGTAGAGATGGGAGGAATCTAGAAAGTTTCTGTGAGTTATGGATGAATGTTGTATTGGCTAAACATTTGCATGATGCATAAGAATTTGTAATTATGCATATGATCTATGAAATTGTTCTGACCATGCAACTGGTGCATTTGACTTGTAGGAAAGGTCATGTACAACCACCTACAAGAAAATGATGAGACTTGTTCCAAAGAAAAAGTGATGACAATTCAAGATTCACTCCAATAAACATGAACCTGAAGCTCCCAAGGTCAGAGACACCATGATAGAAGAAAGAGCTTCAGAGGGTCGTAGATCCACCTCGAAATATGAATACCACCTTGGGTACGAGAGATAACTCAAGATGAAGAAAAGTATGGAGATAATTCCAAACCAAAGTAAGAGGCCTTGGACACACTCTAGTTTTGTAACATATTTGGGTGACATCATTGATGAAAACCCTTCTAGCTATGGAAGAAGCTATGATCAGAGAGTAACAGTTGATCATGAGGAATGATGTCTATGATATGGTTCTGAGACATGAAGGTAAGTTCGTAATGTCTTCCACATGGATCCACAAGAACAATTGTACAAAGAAAGGGTTGTGGTTTGTCTCATAAAAAATAGAGTATGGAATGACATATTATATTGACCAAACACACTTCTTTAGTAGAAGTATATATCAAGAAAAGAACCACTTGTACAGAATATGCTTTGTACAAGCTCTGAAGGCACCTATAGAAAAGCACATCCAGGAGCTTGACATATCACCTAAAGTGATGAATATCTTAAACTTTGCTACAATATTGAATATGGAAACCTATAGAACAAAACAAGCTCATAGATGGGTCCGAGAGGAAATTTTCAAAAAAGATCAAGATAAGGGATCTTGGTATCTAGTAACCTGAGATGGACACATAGTAGCATAAAATGCTACCTGCCACTCCAGTAAAGAATTTATAAGGAAGGTGATGCTTCGCTTCAGGGGGAGTGACTACATAAAATATCTAAGTTCGACATGGTACGTTGTGCTAGAAAGCTTCTTAATGGACGTAGATTTTACCAAGAGTAAAGTGGGTTACAACCTTCAAGGTTGAATGTAGAATACTAGGATATGTCGATGACCTGACATAATGAACTCATGGAAGATGAAATGATGGAAGAATACCACAATGATGTTTAGGATATAGTACTAAAACTAGAAATAAAGAGTGTGGTATCTTCCAAATTAATTTGCAAGATAAAATATGTTGCTGATGGATGTAAGGAAAGATTTGTGGCTAGAGGATTCTCTCAGAGAGAGGGAATTTATTATGAAGAGACACTTTCTCCAGGAAGCAAGGTACACTTACATTAGAACTATCATGGAACCTTCTTCCATGATGAAGTGGGATCTACAACAAATGGATGTAAAGACAACCTTTCTGAATGGTGTGATTGAGGAAGAGGTTTACATCAAACATCCATAGGGATTTAAAGTCTAAAAAAAAAGTGACTCACGTATGCAAGTTGAAGAAGGCCCTCTATGGCCTGAAGCAAGCTCCTAGAGCTTGGTATTGAAGGATATATAGTTTCCTGATGATCTTGGACTTTACCAAGAGTGAAGACGACCCTAACCTTTACTTCAAAGGTTATAGAAGATGAATCTATCATACTATATATGGATGACCTATTTCTAACAGGGAATGAGAAACATATCACATATTGCAAGAATAATCTAGCTGAAGAATTTGAGATGAAAAGGTATTGGATTGGTGCTTTATTTTCTCAGGATGGAAGTGTGGGAGAGTTCATAAGGAATCTTTACGAACCAGGGAAAGTATGTTGTGGAAATATTAAAGAAGATTTGATATGTTTTATTGTAAATCCATAGCCACACCCATGGATACTAACATGAAGTTGTTGTTTGATGAGACATCAGAGTTAGTGTTTATGACTTAGTACAAAAAGATTTTTTGAGTCATTGATGTATCTGACAAACAAAAGGTCATACATATGATTGGATGTGAACACCTTGAGTTAGTATCTAGGTAATCCTAGATGTGTTCACCTGATCATTGAAAAGCATGTGATGAGGTACCTAAAAGGTACGATAAACTTGGGGTATTACTATGGTAGAGATCATGACTACAGATTATATATATGGATGCAGATTGAGCTAGAAGTATCTTAGATAGAAGAAGCACATCAGGTGGATGTTATAGTCTGGGGTCCACTATGATTTCATGGTTTAGTAGGAAATAGTCTAGTGTTTCTCTTAGCACGACTGAAGCAGAATATATAGCAGCTTGCTTTGATAAGTTGTGAAGACATATGGCTTCAGAAGATGATTTCAGGTTTATTCAACCTAGATTTGGATACCACCATGATTATATGTGATAAACAGAGTTGTATAAAGATGGCCGAGATCCTAGTGTTCCACGATAGGTCAAGGCACATAGAAATCTGGTATTTATACATTCGAGATATGATGTAGAAGGGAGCCATAAAGCTCAGTATGTGAGTACCGATGAACAAGTTGTTGATGTGTTGATAAATCCTCTCTCTCGAGTAAAGTTCAAATAATTTCGAGACAAGCTTGGTGTTGTTCAGAAAGACCTTCCCCGAAAGGGAGAGAAGTGATGTTGTAGTGGGAGTGTATCATCACTGAAAATTTGTCCTAAAGTGATCCATAGAATTATGTCTCTGAGAAAGAAGAAGGAATGTATCATCCCTGGACATTTGTCCTAGAGTGATTCGTAAAATTATGTCTTTGAGAAAGAAGAAGGATTGTATCATCTCTAAACATTTTTTCTAAAGTGATATGGTGACTTCGGTCCTCGACAATGTGGTAGGATTGTATCATCTTTGAACTTTTATTTAGAATGGATATGGTAACTTTGGTACTCGAGAACATGGTAGGATTGTATCATCCTTGAACTTTTGTTCAGAACAAATATGGAAACTTTAGTACTCGAGAATGTGGTTGGATTATATCATCCTTGAACTTTTGTTCAGAATGGATCCAGTGACTTCGGTACTCGATAACGTGGTAGGATTGTATCATCCTTGAAATTTTGTTCAGAATGGATGTCGTGACTTCAATACTCGAGAATGTGGTAGGATTGTATCATCCTTGAAATTTTGTTCAGAATGGATCTGGTGACTTCGGTACTTGAGAATGTGGTAGGATTGCATCATCCTTGGACTTAGTCCTAAAGTGATAGGGTTTTATTATCCTGTAATTGTATTGAGTGACTTTAGTTCTTGAGAATGTGGTAGGATTGCATCATCCTTGGACTTATTCCTAAAGTGATAGGGAGTGATTATCCCGTAATTATATCTGGTGACTTCGGTTATCGAGAATGTGGTAGGATTGCATCATCCTTAGACTTAGTCCTAAAGTGATAGGGAGTGAGTATCCCATAATTGTATCAGATGAATTCGGTTGTTGAGAATGTCATAGGATTGTATCATCCCTGGACTTAAGTCCAAAATTGATCCAAATACTTTCATCTTCGTATTGTGGATTGCAAGCTGTTGTTGTTGATGATGATGTTGTTGATTGAAAGATTAGAGTGTGATGATGATGTTGCTTAGGCCATTTCTAAAGATGATGATGTTGTTGATTGAAATATCAGAGTGTGATGATGATGGTGCTGATCAAAATATTAGAGTGTGATGATGATGTTGCTCAGAGAATTGTTGTTGATGATGATGATGATCGAAAGGTCAAAGTATTGTTGATGATGTTGCTCAAAGTATTGTTGATGATGATGATGATGATTGAAAGTTCAAAGTATTGTTGATGATGATGTTGCTAATTAAAAAGACTAAAATGTTGGTGATGATGTTGTCAACTGAAAGATCGAAGTGCTGCCATGAAGGATCGAAAGATCAAATCGTTGCTGCCAAAGGATCAAGTGATCATATGATGCAGAAGATGAAGACATTAAAGAGTACTTGTTCCAAGCTACTGATGAATATTGAAAAAATTCCTATGATGTATAGATGTATCACGCTGATGATGTTGAAGATGCTCTCTCTCCTCCTCCTACTACTATTGTTGATGTTGTTGTAGAATACCCTTCTCGTTAAGGGGGAGTGTTAAATTATTGTAACTTTGAAGCATATTTACCCTCATGTTTCTATCGAGAGAATCATGTGTATTTTATTGTACTCTGATGTTCCTATCGATAGAATCATTTGTATTTCAATGTACCCCGATGTTACATTAGGAGAATTACTAATAGTCATGAGGAAGTCCCATCCTTTGTAAGTCAGGGGGAAAAGTCCCCACAATTGTGGGGCACTAGAGTCTCCCTAGAGAAGTCGACCCAGTCAAGTACACTAGGGCTGACATAGTTGAGTTAAATTTCAAGTGAACGAAAGAATATAAATAGAGAGAGGCGCTCCTCATTTGACACATAGATACTCACTTGTGTATAGCACATGGAGAGAGAGAGACAAACATATATACTAGAGGGAGGCACACCTATTTTTGGTTCTTGTATTTTATGTTTTATACATCTTATATAGAGGAAGTTTTTGCTGGGTTTTCTTCCCCATGAGGGTTTCCCAAGATAAATATTTGTGTTCTTTTTTGTGTTGTTGTGCTAGTCTATATTTCAGAGATATTTTGTCTTATGGTTATGTTGTTATGATGCTAAATGTTATAAGATATGATATAACCATAAAAATTTAACAACCCCATGTTATGCTTGATGAGAACTATAAAATAAATGAGATATTAATGACATAGCACTTGCAATTACATTTACCTCTCGTATGTGCTCCTGGATGAAATCAATGATGAATTTGATGATTTCAAGTCCTTTCTCGAGGAGAATGACAAATAAAAGTATTATGCATCCATGATTGAGTAAATAAGAAAAAAAATTCAAAAATATGTTTGGAATGGCCATCTAAGTTCTCTTTCATCACATGATCCTCTTTCACATACGTTTTAGATCTAGATGAAGAGAAGTTTAATGAAGTATTTCAAGAGATATTTTTGTAGTGCATCATGAATAATATCTTTATGGTGCAAACTCTTGTGAATATGATGTATTATGTCTTGTTATGGAAGAATAATATATTGAAGATAAAACATACTTGCATGAGGAGGACATCCCAACATCATCAACAATTTCAAATATATTGAAGATAAAACATACTTGCATAAGAAGGACATCCCAACATCATCAACAATTTCTAAGAAGACAAGACATATGTAAATTATTGTGAGTTTCTTTTTATTTTTTTTAATATCCAGTGAAGAACTTTTGAAAGAAATGAATAGGATAGATCTTTTAGAGATATCATTGCATGTTAAAGATTCCGCAACTATCTGCATGAATTTGTATGATAAGGAACATGGATTTCATGAATATGATGATATTATCTCTCTTGTCTTGATTGTAATATCCAAATGCACAGAGTCCCAGGGTAATTTTTTGTAATATCCCGAATTTTTGACTTGACACTTATGGGCATATGCCCCATTGCTTATGATGTTGCTTTAATGTTGCTTTGATGTTTTATTTTGTAAATTGGACATAATACCCCACTGCACATGAGAATGATGATTTGTTTGATATATTGGGTGTAATCCAATTGCATATGTTTTATGTATATGATTTCATGTGTTGGGTATGGACCCTGAAGCACATAATTGATGAGATGTTTATGTTGAATGCAAGCTCTGAAGCACATGATTATTTGATGCTTTATGTTGAGCCAGAAGCTCTGGAACACATGAGTATTTGATATTTTTTTTGAAAGAGAAGATTTGGAACACATGAGTATTTAATCTTTGTGTTGAGTGAGAGGCTCTGGAGCGCATGGGTATTTTAATGTTTTTGTTGAGAGAGAGGCTCTGGAACACATGAGTTATGAAAACTTTGTGTTGAGCAGGAAACTCTGAAGCACATGAAAAGATAAGAATTGGAAGTGTTGGGTATAAGCCATGGATCATTCCAAGTTGACGTTGAGCATAATCTCTGGAACATCAAATCCTTGGCCATTGTATCCCTAAGTGTATCTTGCAAATATATCCTAGAATTATTGTTGAGCAAGAAGCTTTGGAATTGCACTAAGTTTGAAACTCCCTATTTTTAGCATCGAGTATGGCCTTTGGATAAATGCTAGGAATTACAGAAAAATTAATATGTTGAGTGAAAATGGCTATGATAAAAAATTGATTCCATCATACTTATTTTTAATTGCTTAAATGAAATTTCAATTTTTTGCATATCATCAAGTACTAAATAACTACCATGTTAAACTAGGTAATCCAACATGCAAGGAGGTTTACAGTTGCCTAACCTAGTTGACCTAACCCCTATCTAAAGGCCTTAATAAAGAAGTGACTATAAGATAAAAATAAAAGTGTCATGTGATTAGGGATCATGCTATATGACACCTAAAGTAAAAATGTTAACAATGATATATATAAATATAAAGTTTATACATAATATGTATAAAAGAGTAAGCATAAGTAATAATCATAGTAACTATGAATAATAATGAAAGGATCTATATATTTTTACTATCACTAATATTAATTAAACATTAGATACCTAAAAGAGTTAAAGTACAAACTAGTCAAAAGTTCCTAAGTTAAACTTAAATAAATATTAAATTTACCTAAATTAAGTAAAAGGGGTTATTTCAAGAAAACAAATGATTCTTGATTTAACTTCGCATTTTATTAAAAATTAAATTTACCTAAGAAAAAGAGAGGCTTAGGGATCTTTTGATTATTCCATCATTCTACCTAATTATTCTCAAGATATTTCTTGGAGAACATTTTTCCCAATAGGAAAAGAAAACTGATACAGAACCTGTTATCCCAGATAGGGAAGCCTTACCTTAGGAGCTCTAAGCTACTTGCATGCTGGAACCAGCTTGGGGGGATCCAGATTGAAACTAGGAACGGTTATGGGTCATGGTTGGGTGGAACGTGGTAGTTCCCAAGTTATTTGGTTATCTAAATAGAGGTTAGAACTTTCGATGTCCTTGTTAATGCTTTGTGTTTGATTGTATAGGGTTTTTAGCCATTAAAATAGCTTCAACTTGTAGGCATTCCATTTCTTGATATTCCTTATATTTTATACATTTTTTTTAATAAATGAAGAGATTAAATTCTTGAAGGATAAATAGTATCTGTTTGTTGTAGCTAGGTTATTTTGCTCCCATAAACTTAAAAGAAGCTAGGCTTATTTTAGTTTACATTTTCATATAAATCCTAGCTATACATATTTGGTTATATAAGACTTATGTTTACTTAAACATGATGGCCTATTTAGGACAATATTGATTTGATTTATTACTAATTATACTGTCCATTATGCTTTCATTAGTTTTCAAAACTATAGGAAATTATAGGGTTTTTCTTATTTCTGCAATACTCTTGCATCTTTACTATTTGTTTAAATTTCAGTATTCTCTCATGTTGTAAGTTCTATATGCTGTGAATAACATCAACTAAGGTCATATCATACTAATATTAACTAATAAAAATATCAACCAGAGAACTAATTGAAATCCATAGAAACGAAATTATCACCATTAAAATGCAACTCTACATATTTCTCTGCTAGCAGATTTGATATTGCGATCACGCTTATTATTTCAACCATCGAAACTATTATATATAACTATAACATAAACATTGTGCTTAAAGAAGAAAAAAATACCATTTCCATAATGAACCTTAAACAATTATAGCATATATACGATACACAAAATGAACATAGTTAAAACCTAAACGTACAATAAAAATAACAAAGATAATTCTTAAATAAACAGCATATAATATTTTCATTATAAAATTCATTGCATAACATTCTTGACATCGAGACCTATTAAGGTCCAGGTCATTGGCCTAACTATCTTTACAGACATATCTACTATTTTCTAAACAAAACTAAGAATCAATTCTATACATAATACAAACCAAACTATTAAACAATTTATTCATTTAAAGGAGACATGATAAAATCTTGTTGGAATCTCTGCCAAAATAAAAACACACATGCGGTATTGAAACACCAATCCATGCGATTAACATCCCAAGATCGAATCCTGTAGGCTCACATTATTTACAAAACAAAAACTATATCAAATACATAACTAGGAATCGAATCCTGTAGGGATCAATTTTAGAACCAATGTTGTAAAACCATAAAGGGTTCACATTACAAGTTTCTCATAAAAGATTACACATAAACCAAAATATTACACCATTTATAAATTAAAATGCTACACAATCATAGATCGAATGATAAACAAGATAATAAAATGTGCATGTTGCGTTTTCAAACCAAGGCCGAGCTACGATCATGGTTGAGAGGTGAAACCCCGCCATAATAAACATTAAAGAAAAAAACACAAACCATTTCAAATGCCGAAAATAATTTATTAAACCCTGCTATCAATGTTGTTACATCCATGACATCGAGAAAATATGCAACAATATTCCAAGCTATTGGCCATGTCCATAATTAAACCCTAGCCACGATAAATAAAACATACATTACTCATTTACAAACATGTACAAGTAAAATGCATAGAGTCACAATTCGACTTAGTGCCATTGCAAGCAATGGCACTGTCATGCCATAGTTATCACAACATATAAAATCAAAATGCAGAGTTCTCCATTAATATCAAACCATAAGTTTAAGATACGAATTGATATCTATTACAGAGATGAGTCTTCATCTAGACAGACATGGCTCAAAGTCTCCACACTTAAACCGACATTGAAATTGTATTTACAAATGTATTCCTGGATGTCCATTATCTCAAAAGACCCAGAAATTGAACCCATAACCAAAATATTCACAATTTTAACCATTTCAACACATATCTCAATGCTTTGTAACTCATTACATGCAAAGGTAAAAATTCTTATGCTATCGCAAGGCTTACCCATGGAAGGGTACCATAGATAGTCCTGGTAGCCACTAATGAGCCGTGAATTGAAGCCACCCTGTCACCTGCAAATCAAAATGAAGAACTACTAGAAGTATGCTAATCCTCAAACTGAAGCAAACAATTGAAACCACAAATCAAAATGAGACTAAGAGCATACCTATTTCAGCGTAGAGTGAGTCTGTTAATGCACACAGTGTTAAACCCTGAGAGACAAAGCATGCATACAACCAACAATAGATCCAAATGAATCCTAACAAATACCAAACCAGATCTTAGGGATCATTTTCTTGATTCCCCAAGGAGCCATAAATGCGCCACCATGTCTCCCACCATCGACATGATTTTTACCAGCATTCATATAGTCCAAACCTTAATGTTTGCGAAGTTACACTAAACCCCCATCAAAACCCTCAGTGGCATAGTTAAGCGATAGTTTCATGGCATATGAAATATGCTATGAAGGGTTTGTCACATAAACCATAGTATTTCCAAATATTAACATAATGTTTTCCAAGTCTTATGAATTAAGCCTATAACCCTAGGATTTACACTTTGTCATTTACATGTTATAAATACATATCAAAGGGATAAAAATTATCATAGTCTCACTCCACAATAATAATGTCAAACATAAATATTCAGGTCTTACAACCCCAACTCTACATAAAGAATGGAAGTAGGAACAGTTAGGCCAGGAATTTATTCTTTTTATCTTCATTATCCATAGGATAGTGTAGCATAGGATGTTACATTTAGCTGTCATAGATAGACTCTATCAACAAAGTAACCTGCACAAAAAGGGGAAGTTTGCATTAGTTCACAATAAACTAAGTAAACCCTGTAAAAGAAGGAGGAACCATTTACCTCTCTGAGAGGTACCTTAAGGGATACAAATCCTACCACTCCACCCCTTGACAGTTAAAGACAAGTCAAAACTTCCATAAATAAATCCATAAACAACGAACAAAATAGATAGCCATGAAGTAAGACATAACTGAACCAGCATACGCAAATGTATGTTAAAAAGTAATCACTAGTAGAGTAATCATTTAACGAGTTGATTAATATAAACATATTGCATAATTGCATCAACATTACATAGGAAAACACATAGGAAGGTAAAGGCAACTTATGACACTTTGACCTAGTAAACATTGAAATACATATTCTGCAAAAGATGAATTAATCTCCATGATAGGTAGTATTTAAATAGCCTACAATTTTTTTTGTCTAATTTTGGGGACATTACAGGTGGTATCAAAACCCTGTTTCAAAACTAAGAGAACTAATGGGCATGCCAAACATTTGTTGCAGAAAATAAATTATTTTTTTGAAATTTTGTAACTAATAGAAAAATTTCTTGTTATTAAAAATTTTAATTGCAGGATTCAAAGAACAGTTCAGATCATGAACATGGAAGAAGACAACAACTGACAATGAAAATTGAATACCCCCATATGGGAAGAAGAACTGGTGGTTGAGTTAAATTCTGATATACTAAAAACCATACAAAGTCTGCAAGCAAACTTACAAAGTTACAAGGATGATAATATGAATGAAAGAAAATAGCAACAAGTAATTAATGAAGCTTTACTGCGGAACATGGTAGGAGGAATCCCGCATGGACAACCCGCTCATTCAACCAACAAGTTTAAGAGAGAGTTTTATCATAAACGGGACAGAAATCCAAAGGAAGAAGGAAAAGAAGAACACATCACTGAACCTCAAGAAAGAGATTATCATAGTCTTTCTAGTGATAATTCTCTTTCTCCTTGTAGAAAGAAACAGAGGAATGATGACAACCTTCAAGGATAGTTCAAAAAGATAAGAGCCCCAACCTATGAAGGAGAGATGAACACCAACGAAAATATGAGTAATGTCTTCTCAGTATGAGAAAACACTTCTGAGTACACAACTACTCGAGTGAGATGAAATCCCATTTAGTCATCTATAATTTAAACAGAAAAGTAGCTAGATGGTGGAGAAACCTAAAGCATACTAACAAATATGAGGTAAAAGAAATACGATGGAGTAACTTTCGGAGAATTTTTCATGAAAAATACATGTAATGTCCCCAAAATTTGAAAATAATTATTTTTATTAGGCTAGTTAATTATTACCTGAACTAGACATAAACTTATGTTTAGCAGAATGTGTCGATCTTTGTTTGCGAAATCGAAGTGTTGTAAGTTGTTCTTAAAATTTTTAGAAGTTTTCCCGATGTGGTTTCTAATGTAATTCTATCATGTGTTTATGTTACTTGATCTAATTTAGATGATTACACTATTCATTGATTATTTCTTATCATGCATGTGCGTGTGTGTGTTTAGTTATAGCTTACTTCCTGGTTATAAGTTTTGTTTTTTGTTTATGGAAAGTCTTGACTTAACTTGTAATTTTCAATGGGTGGAAGGGTGGGAATTGTATCCGTTATAGGATCAGTTGGAAAGGTAACTGATTTTACTTGAAAATATGATGTTTATGATGTGTTCAGTATGGTGCCTTCAGGACATGACTATCATGATTCATCTCTGTAATATATTTCTGGCTTTATATCTTAAACGTGTGACTTTGATGGTAAATGAAGACTCTGAGTTTTAGTTTTAATGGTGGGTCTTAAGTTATGGAAGTACAATTGCTTACAATGGTGCCTTTGTTTGAATCGTGACTATGTAGTTTTTATTTGTAAATTATATAAGGTATAACTATATGTATTCACAGCTGGGGTTTATTTGTTGATACTATCACTAGCTTGGAACGGTTGTGATCCTATGTGTTTCACTGTCTATAGTTAAACATTTTTTGTGGGATGTTAATGGCCATTTTGCATTTTTTGTTTTAAATGACTTAGTTTCGCTTACAACAATTCCATTGATGGAAATGGCACTGTTGCCAATTCACAACTGTGTATTTTCTTATTGGCAATGTTTATTTTAATGGTAAATAATGATGTGTTTTTCTTACCTATGATTTTATTTGGGGATGGTCGTGAGATTTGGTTTGTCATTGTGAAATGGGTATGCCATGGCTAGGATAGAGCTGAAAGGGGTTATTTTTATAAGGATTATGTTAATGGATATCTATTACTTCTCGGTCGTGAGCCTTGGTGAAGAAATGTAGCATGTATATCTTATTTGGTTTGGTTTAAAATGTGAACCACTAATAGAGAAATGATTTTATTATCGCCTGAACTAGGTTATGGGTTCAAGCTTGCTAGTTGTGATTTCAACCGTTATGTGAAAGCGTATCGTGTGTATAATTTTGATGTTTAATCATGTACATTATTTAGTTTTGTTATCATAGTTTCTTTTGACTTATGTGGAAAATTTATAAAGCTTTTCAATGTAGTTAAGTTATCCATTCGAATCATACGAGATTCGATGCCCGTCGTGGTTTGAAATAACCTCTGTCTTTAATGACAAGAGACCACATGATTCAATCCTAGGCTGCATGGGTTTATTGTTTAAAGTTGTGTGTGTGTATTTTGTTTTGGCATGATTTCCGACAGGATTCGATCCTTAAACCTTTTAATGTATACGATAATATTGTTTATTGCTTACAACTCATGCCTACATACCTTGATAAGTCTTGATGGCTGGCAAACGATGTGATACAGTTTATAAATTGGAAATTATTTATTTAGAGTTTGTTTATGATATTGGGCAGGTTTTAAAAATAGGTTAACTCTGTTTAACTTGTGTTTTGATGTATTATTTAAAGTTTCATCATTTATATTTAGGTTAAAACCTTATGCAAAGAATTTATGCTAAGCCTATATATAGTAGTTTGGTTGATTATAAATAATACAATCCTGCTGGAAATATGAAATTTTCCAGCGAGGTAAAGATATAAACTTAATTTTTAAAATACATTATTCTATGTTTAAATAAAATACCTCTATCAGAGGAGGATGAAATGAACCTGAAATGATGAAATAAAATGTAGAAAATAACAGAAACCAAACCCTCCTATAGATAAAACTAAAGTGGTTAGTCCATCATTATAACTATGAATAAGATCTATTTTCCTAACTAGAATATCATGGTTGAATAGATAAAATAACCTAACCTCTGTTAAAATAAATACATCTGCTATGGAATAATGAATTTAACCTGTATGTAAAGAAAGAAGTAATGCAGAAAATATAACCTAGCTTATAGCAGATAGATACTAAATATCCATTCAGAATTTAATCTCCTCTTTGAATAAGAAATCCTGTGCAGCTTGCAAGGGAAAATTCAAGAACCTCATACCTGCAAGATGAATCTATTTCAATGGCTGAAAATCCTACACACTCAAATACCCAACATTAACAAATTCATAGACATATTTGACCTTTGTTCAGATAACTAAATAACTTGGGAAATACCACGTTCCTCAAAACCATGACCCAGAATCGTTCATGGTTTCAATTTGGATCCCCTCGAGCTGGTTACAACATGCAAGTATCTTAGAGATCCTAAGGTAAGGATTCCCTATCTAGGATATCAGGTTCTGTATCGGTTTTCCTTTTTTTCTTCTTAGGAAAAATGTTCTCCAAGATTTCTCTTGAATATGATCATGTAGAATTATGGAACCATTAAAATATAGATAGATGGATCCCTAAGCCTCTCTTTGGCTTGGGTATTTATAGACATTCTTTTCATGAAAAGGGGCATTTAAATCAAGAATCATTTGATTTCTTGAAATAACCCTTTTTTATTTGATTTAGGTAATTTTAATATTTAACTTAGGAACTTTTGAGTACTTCCTAATTTGACTCTTGTAGGTATTTTAATATTTAATCATAATTAGTAATGATAATAACATGTGGATCCTTTGTTTATTACTTATAGTTACTAGTATTATTACTATGCTTAATCTTTTATACATACCACGTATAAATTATATAATTATATATATACAATTTGTTAACATTTTAACTTTAGGTATCAAATAGGATGATCCCTAATCATATGCCACTTTTCTTTTAGCTTAGTCACTTTCTTTAATAAGGCCTTCATGTATGGGTTAGGTCAACTAGGTTAGGAAACTCTAAACCTCCTTGCATTCTGGATTCCCTCCTATAACATGGTAGTTCTTAAGTACTTTGATGAGATACAGAAATTTGAAATTTCATTTAATCACTTAAAAATAAGTAAGATGAGATCAATGTTTTATTAGAGTCGTTTTCACTCAACATATTAATTTTTCATTAACTCCTAGTGCTTATCCAGATCCCATACTCAATGCTAAAAATAGGGAGTTACAAACTTAGTGCAATTATAGAGCTCCTCGCTCAACATTAATGCTAGGATGTATTTGTATGATACACCTAGGGATACAATGGCCAGGGATCCGATGTTCTAGATATTATGCTCAAAATCAACTTGGAAGGATCCAGGGATTATTCCCAATACTTCCAATTATTATCTTTTCATGTGCTTCAGAGCTTCATGCTCAACACAAATGTTTCATTAATCATGTGTTCTAGAGCTTCTTGCTCAACAAAAATATAAATACTCATGTGCTCTAGAGCGTCTTGCTCAACAGAAACATAAAATACACATGTGCTCCAGAGCTCCTCGCTCAACACAAAACATCTCATCACTTATTTTATGATAAACAACGCTATGCCGGCCTTTAAATTAGGCCATAAAAAGTTTTTCTTTACTGCGGATATCATATTTTGATATCCTGAATTCCCTGAGTAGGGTGTCCGATAAAATTCCGTGAGGATGCTGGACTTGATGTCCCCTCCTTCTGGAATGTACAATATTTCTTTGGACCATAATAGTCCTATTTCATCTACCTTGTACTATTTTTGTTGCTGAAGAAACCTTTCCTCTTGGAACTTTTGGAGGATTTCAACATAGAAAGGGTCAACTCTATTGGATATTCTAATCCTCTCATGTAAATCCGAATTGGTTTGACTTAAATTCACCTCATATATCATATGAGCTTGTTGGCTCAAAGAATCAACAATTTTGTTCTCTTTTCCCTTTATATGATTTAGCTCGAAATGGTACTCGCTGAGGAAAGACAGCCATCTGGATTTCCTGGAATTCAGATCTGGTTCTTCTGACTCATATTGTTTGTTTTCAAAAGGAATTTCATCCCCATGAGGTAGTGCCTCCACATATTAAAGGCGTGGATGATGGATGCTAACTCAATATCATGGGTGGGGTAGTTATGTTTGTTTTATTTTAACTTCTGTGATTCATAACATATTGCATAATAATTCTACAAGAGGACTCCTCTGATCCCTTCCTTGATTGCATCCATGCAAACAACAAAATCCCCATCAGGATCTACAATTCGTAGAATTGGTGCAGTCATTAAAAGCTATTTAAGCTTTTGAAAAATTTCCTCGCACTTGGTCGTCCATAAGAACTTGTTTTCCTTATTTTCCAAAGTAGTCATGGGATAAGATATCCCTGAGAAGTTATCAATGAATTCGGTAGTAACCGCCTAATCCAAAAAAGGATCTAATGTCGATGACACGAGTAGGGGTAGGACAATACTCTACGGGTTTAACATTTTCTGGGTCCACAACTATCCCCTTCTTAGAGATAATGTGACCCAAGTACTATATCTGTGGTTTGTAAAAATCACATTTACTAAACTTGGTGTAGAGTTGTTGTTCCTGCAACACCTGTATCACTATGAGGAGGTGTTCCTCATGTTCCATTTTACTCTTAGAGTAAGATAGGATGTCATCTATAAAGACCAAAAAAAAATTATGTAGGTATTTACTGAAGATATTGTTCATCATATGCATAAAGTTCACAGGTGCATTGGTCAACCCGAATGGAATCACTACAAACTCATAGTGGCCATACCTTGTACAAAAGGAGGGTTTTTGAATATACTCATCATGAATTCATAACTGATGGTACTCAAATCGTAGGTCGATCTTCGAAAAGATCTTGGCTCTTCCTACCTGATCGAACAAGTCATCGATCAGAGGGAGTGGGTATCAGTTCTTAATGGTGATCTTGTTAAGTTGATGATAATCGATGCACATCTACATCGTACCATCCTTTTTCTTTATGAAAAGTATCGGTGCTCCCCAAGGGGACATATTCGGTTGGATATATCCCTTCTCAATCAACTCCTGCAACTGTAGTTTGAGTTACACCTACTCCGGTACACTCCTGTGGGAAGGGGTTTTTGAAGTCGAAACTGATCCTAGTGTCAGTCCTATGGAAAAATATAAGTATCATTTTGCTGGTAATCCTAATATTACCTTAGGAAATATGTCTGTGAAGTTTATTAGGACTAGAAATTCCTTGATGTGTTGTTCTCTTTCAACTTCTATGTCTTAGATGTTTACTGCAAACAGTTTGTAGCCTTTCCTAATGCACTTTTTTCTTGTAAAGAGGATATCTACCTTGTGAAAACATTATTAGTTATGCCTTAACTCTTTACTGCATTCTTGTGGCTATCTGTACACAATATTGACTTGTGTAAGCAATCGAGCATGATATGGTGTTTTTCCAACCAGTCCATGCCGATAATTATATCATACGATCCTAAGGGTCGGATGTTCAGGTTTACCTCACAGTATTTAACTATTTCTGAAACCTTTCGTTCATACACGTGGCTAGTTTCACTAGCCAAGGTTTCTCATGATCAACTTTGTCTATTTTACATGCATCAATCGGCTTAGGCGAAACATAGCTTCGACAAGAATTGGGGTCAATTAATATTGAAATAGAAGTGTTGGAAACCTTATCTTCTATTTCAACCATGGTATCCTAATGGTCTTCCTTTCATCCATCTAAGGATGCATAAATGCGTGGTGTTCCAACTACGTCCTCTAATGTTGGTTATTCTTGTAAGTAGTGCAAGACTCTATTGGTCTTGTTTTGATAGTCCCGAGCATAATGGAGCCCTTGGAATTTTTGGCATTTGATTTATAGCGGGGCAACATTGGATCCCCCATTTGCTGTTGGTCTGTTAACATTCAGTGTTGGTACATATGGATTTGTACCTATTTTGTTGAATTTCTTATTGGCTGGAAAGCTGTTGTTCTATTTTCTATAAGGTGTTGGGTTGAAACCCGATTTCTGGTTTTTTGAGAAGGTCCTAGACCTATCTCTACTTCGATATTTTCTTGGCTTAGATGTCCATGCTCATAGAAAATCCTAGCTTTGTGTAGGGTGGTTTTCAATTTTTTTAGGCATGTCAAATTCAATCTTCTCCTGAAAGTTGGAAGGAAGACATCCTAAAAACTATTGTATTTTCACTTTTTCATCCTTTATGTAAGGCACATAATGTAAAAGATCAAAAAATATGTTAATGGAAGCATCCATAGTCATGGAACCCATCCTTACTTCATGAAATTATTTCACCTTTCTGATGAAGAACCTTTTCGACATGTATTTATCCTGAAAATTTTTGCGAAAAGGATTCCATTTGATTTCTATTACCTGATATTTGTTGGTATGCTTTAGGTCTCTCCACCATCTAGATTATTTTCCATTTAAATTCTAGATGGATATATGGGCCTTCATCTTGTTAGAGTAGTTATGTACTTGGAAATATTTTATGATACCTAGAAGCCATTCTTCAGCTTTCTCCCCTGTGTTCATTTATCCTTCATAGGTTGGGTATTTTATCTTCCTGAACTCTCCTTGGATATTGTCATCATTTCTCTGTTTCTTTCTGCAAGGAGAAAGAGAGTCATTACTAGAAGGACTGTGAGAATCTCTTTCTTGAGGTTCATGGGTATGTTATTCATTTCCTTCTTCTATTGGGGCCTTGGCATGCTTATGATATAATTATTTATTGAGCATGTTGGTTGAATGAGTTGGTTTTCCCCGTGGGATTCCTCTCGTCAAGTTCCGCAGAAAGGATTCAATAATTGCTTGATGTTCCTTTCTTTCATTCATATTATTATCCTTGAAACTCTATAAGTCTGCTAGACGACTTTGTATGGTTTTCAGAATATCAAAATTTAGTTCCACCACCAGTTCTGCTTCCTGTGTGGGGGTATTCAACTTTCCTTGGTGGTTGTTGTCTTCTTTTGTGTTCATGATCTGAGCTGTTCTTTCAATATTGCGATTACAAATTTTTAATAACAGGAAAAATTTCTGTTAGTTAACAAAATATTTAAAACATACTTTATTTTTTGCAACGAATGTCTGGCACGCCCATTAGGTCTCTTAGTGTTGAAACTGTGCTATGATACCACTTGTAATGTCCCCAAAATTTAAAAATATTTTTTTATTAGGCTAGTTACTTACTACCTAAACTGGAAATTAACTTATCTTCTGCGTAATGTTTCAATATTTGTTTGCGAAACTAAAATGTCATAAGTTGTTCTTACCATTTATAGATGTTTTCTCGATGTGGTTGCTAATGTAATTCTATAATGTGTTTATGTTACTTGATCTGATTTAGATGATTACATTGTTCATTGATTATTTCTTATCATGCATGTGTGTGTGTGTTCAGTTATAGCTTAATTGCTGGTTATAAGTTTTGTTTGTTTGTTTATGGAAATTCTTGACTTAACTTGTAATTGTCAAGGGGTGGAGTGGCGGAATTTGTATCCCTTATAGGACCACTTAGAGAGGTAACTAATNTTGCTGGTTATAAGTTTTGTTTGTTTGTTTATGGAAATTCTTGACTTAACTTGTAATTGTCAAGGGGTGGAGTGGCGGAATTTGTATCCCTTATAGGACCACTTAGAGAGGGAACTAATTTTACTTCATGTCATAGTGTTTTCTTAGTTTATGTTGAACTATAATAAGTCTTGCTCCTTTGTTTGTAGGTTTTTTTGTATGATGAATATTTCTACGATTGTTTAAACTTGGCATGCTACCTATGCTATACTACATTATTACTATTCGAAGACCAATGGACCAAAGTCCTATCCTAGAAATTCTTACTATTGTTGTTTGCATTATTGTTTATGTATAGTAGGGTTTATTAGACATACATCTAACTGGTTAACATTATTATTGTGGTTTTAAGACTTAATGAACTTTATTCCTTTTCTTAGTTTTTATCACATATGATTGAAATGCTTTTATGCCCAAAGGTTTAAACATTCAAGTCATAATATGTAGATATATTGTAATAAATTTTATATGTTATATGGTATACGCTTGATGAGCCATTCATGGAATATTCCATATGCCATGAATCTTGGCTTAACTATGTCAACGATGCTAATGATGAGGGTTTCAATGCAAAAGTCATTTCCAATACTAAGTCACGTTTGGCGTTTGAAACTACAGGCATGAGGGAAAAATCATGTTGTTAGTGGTGGATAGGGTGGCGGAGTAAATTCTCCTCGAGATGGAGAGACTCAAACCCTATGCTTGGTCTATCATGGATGAGTGATTCATTTGTCACTGCTGTGGTTATGCTCTGTTCGAATCTCTGGTTTTTTCAATCCACAGAGGTCTGGTTCACATCTACGCTTTGGGAAGGTATTCTCTCCACCTAGGTTTGCAGCGTTATTACTTGTTGTTTGCATATGGAGGATTGGCATACTTATAACGACCTTTGTTCCTTTGTCTGCAAGTGACAGAGCTTCTATTGCAAGGGTCATGATGACTACCAAGCTGTCAACGAAATATCCTTCATGGGTAAGCCCTGTATAAACAAGATTCAACTTGTTACCTCTATGTGTAGATGATTTTTAATAGATATTTGAGCTCAGTGTTGTAATAGTGAATGATTTGGTTTAATGGTTTCGACTATGTAACTTTCTGTTTAAATTAAAGGCATCCATTAAAGGCATCCATAATTCTTAAATAAACCCCATATAATATTTTCATTATAAAATTCTCTGCATAACATTCCAATGATCGAGACCTGTTAAGGTCGATGTCGTAGGCCTAACTATCTTTAAATATATCTCTACTATTTTCTAAAAAAAACTAATAATCAATTTTATATGTAATACAAACCAAACTATTAAACAACTTATTCATTTAACGGAGCTGGGAATGAATCCTGTTAGCATATCTGCGAAAAAAAAACAAACACGCGGTATTGAAAAACCAATCCAGGAGATTTATATCCCAATATCAAATCCTATAGGCTCACATTATTTATAAAACAAAAACTATATCAAATACATAACCAGGAATCGAATCCTATAGGGATCGATTTTAAAACCAATGTTGTAAAACCATAATTAAGGGTTCGCATTACATGATTCCCATTTAATATTACAGATAAACCAATATCTTACACCATTTATAAATTAAAATGCTACACAATCACAACTCTAATCATAAACAAAATAAAAAAAATGTGCATGTTGCTTTTCCAAACCAAGGTCGATCGAGGCTCATGGCCGAGAGGTGAAACCCTGCCATAATAAAAATTAAATACAAAAACCCAAACCATTTCAAATGCCGAAAAGAATTTAATAAACCCTACTGCCAACATTGTTACAACCATTTAAAAAAAATGTAGCAATATTCCAATCTATTGGCCATAGCCATAATTAAACCCATACCCAGAAAAATAAATCATACATTCTTATTTACAAACGTTTATAAGTAAAATGACCACAGTCACAATTCAACTTAATGCCATTGCAAGCAATGGCACTAGCACGCCATATTTATAACAACATATAAAACCAAAATTCAGAGTTCTCCATTAATATCAAACCATACTTTTAAGATACGAACCAAAATCTATTACAGAGTTGAGTCACAGGAACAAATACTGTTGAGAAGTTGAGGTATATTCTTGTATACAACCCCTGCAGAAAATGTGTCTACAAGACGCACTAACTTGATCATCCAACTGATCATTACAAATATTGCAAACATTTTTCTACTGAAGATGAACAAATCTATCGTTCTGGTCATTTACTGGTGGCATGGAATTTTTAGATTAAACTGCCAAATATGGATGATCTACTTCCTGGCATAATCGTGTCAGCAGATCAAAGATATCAGCATAATTGTTCAGCATTATTCCAGCAATTACATATGTGTTAAACTATAATTGACTTTGCGTATACAATTCTTGGTAAAAGTATTCTTCTCTTGCATCAAATGCATCCTGTCTTAGAAATGCTACTCTGGGAGGAAAGGAAAGATCTAAGGTCCGTTCAAACTTGGTATGTCTTAAAACTATGCTATCTACAACTTTGTACTTGAGAAAAATCAAGCCTTATGACCCTCAGATATGCAGCCCCATTTCTTTATTGGATTTGCAGCATACTTATTCTGCCATAAAAAATGGTGTAGTGGAGAATGACCAGAACGATCACATTTGTGCCAATACTTCCCAAAGCTGCCAAACAACATGTAGAATCTCTTTAATTTATCATTACATTTCAATATTTTACACAAGAAATTAGAGAAAAGTCACTTAAAGAATAATACCCTCTCCAATCTCATGAAATAAATTGCATCTATGAGGGCCACATGCTAACTAGATTGCTAGCAACAAAAATATGGGTACGTTTCCACATACATGCTTCCAGAATCCAAAAAATGTTGTGGGACATAGATGGTACCAACAATTTGGTTTGTGACCAAACCAAGCTTAATAGGGTGTTTTCCCTTTCACTTATTTTTGTAAATCCATGTTTCTAATATATGCAACATAATTGGTGGAGTCATCCCATAGCTTAGGACTCAAATCCTTTGCCTCAATCATGCATGTAGCCATTTCTTTGAGAGCTCTATTTTTCCTCTCGACCAAACCATTTTGTTGTGGTGCGTAGTGGGGTGAATATTGCATTTGGATTCCACATTCCTCACATAGATTCTGCAATTTTTTATTGACATACTCTTTACCATTATCAGTCCTAATAATTTTAATCATGTTCCCACTTTGGTTCTCAACTTGGGCATTCCAAATCTTCAAAGTTTGAAAGAATTCAGATTTTAGCTTAAGGAATTACACCCAACAGAACCTTGAGTAATCATCTATGAAAGTGAGATCATACCTTAATACTACATAGAAGGGAGTGGGAAGAGGACCAATGATATTTGAATGCACCAATCCAAGTGTTTGTGTAGCTCTCATTTCCTTCCCTTCCTCATAGTTGAGCTCTGGATTATTTCCGACTACACAACCAATGCATGTACCATTGGAATATTTGATAGGAGGAATCCCTTCCACCATCTCATACTTGTTGAGTTATTGAACATATTTGTAGTTAATTTGTCCAAATATCTCATGCCATATCTTGGAGGTCTCATTGGCATGAGATAGAAGCGCTTTACCAATGGAATTTGGAATAAATTTGGAGAATTTATACATTCTATCTTGGTGATTTGCATACCCCAATGCCACAACTTTGTTGGAGGATATTTATTCTATATATACCACATTTGAAGTAAATTTTACTCTCTTGGATTCTCTAGTATGTGTCATTGGGTATGCTGGTAGAAAATTGGCTACCAAATCTGGTACATAGAGGGAATCATTGAAATATCCATGGTCAAGGTCAATCCTTCCAACTCCCTTGATCTGGATATCAGAGTTATCTCCCATTCGAATAGCTAGGCCACTATTCAAATGCATGGAAGTGAAAATATCTCTCACATAGGCCATACGCATGGATTCTCCTGAATAAATGATGGGGGTGGAGGGATCAGAAGAACCTGCCACCAAAGCATGGAATTTCTCCTTATTTCCAGGACCTGAGATGTCATACTTCTTCCTTATTCCATCTGGGACTAGGATGTTGTTTCTCTCTAGTATTTGTGCCATCATGTAAATGGTATTCTTCATCCAATATCTCTATGGATGCCATCCCTTGTGGAAATAGGTGCATTTGGTTTTCTCCTTTCCCTTCATGTCCTTGTCCTTGCAAGGATTCGAAGCCCCATTAAGATTCTTGGCTCTATCTTACTTCTTCTTCTTTAACTGTTTCGAACTCTTGGCTTTCGGCTTTCCTTTGGATGCATTTCAAACGCCTACATAAAGTGCTTGATCCTTGCTTGTTTTGATGGTGCCCATCTTAACTAGCTTGTCCTGCTCTTGGGTCAAGGACTCCATGAAGCTTTCTAGTGTTGGAAGTTTTTGATTTCAAATGGATAGCATGCCAGAAAGGAATGTGCTAACGAAAACAGAGTATTTTGGCCCCTACTTTGAAAGGATTGAAAATATTAGTTTTTCTTCTTTCTTCTCAATTTCACACTTCTTGATTTAAAGTACTAGAGGCTGAAATTTGGTGAAGAGCTCCTAGATGGTGTCAAAATGCGTTGGGCTCAGGGTAATGAGCTCGTTTTCAAGCTAATGTCCCATAAAATCACCAATTTTCCCAAAGATATATTCGACCTTGTACAATACATATTTTGGGGTTTTCAAACTATCAAATGAAATAGGTATCTCTTGAGCTACTTAGACACAACAATCCAAATTCCTCATCAACTCTATTAAGGTATTTCAACTTCTCTACTACAGAATTTGGCTCCACCTCTATACCCATGGTGACCCTATAGAGACCTTGAGATCTCCATTGGATTACCATATTGGCCTTTTATTCAAAGTAATTGAATAGACTGATCAATATGTGGTTTGGCTCAATCTTTGCTTGTGCTAGTGGTGAGATTTTGTTGAAAGTACCTGCAAAAACACTCAAATTTATCTGGAAAATCCTCTCAATATGCAGCTCAAACAATGATGATTGATATAAAACTCCAATAATATCTAATATCATGTGATAATTTGATCTACATCTGGATCTAGTATCCCACTATACTCTCGCAATTCAAATTACTTTGCAAAAACCAGCAAAAAGCTTGAAAGAGGAACAAAATTTACATACAAATGTGAACACAAAGTGGATATTATTGAAATTTATAACATATAAATGTGTTTATATCAGTTATATATTACATTAGGATCAATTCATGAGGATTAGGAAGCCAAATTTGAGTGTACATGTGACATAGCCAAAATTGATCTCAATCCCCCCTAGGTGGACAAATCAAGCTGCAACTCAGCCCAAACACTCATGGAAGTTTTTTTGGGAAATAATGACTCCAAGGCATGCACGGGTGAGAAAATATAGGTGCGTGGGAGTCTCAATGTGACAATAAATGCTCCTAGGAGAGAGAAAATTGACAAAATACTTCATTAGCTCCCCCAGTCAAACCCATATTCCCCAATACAAGGGGACAACACTCCAAGAAAATAAATGAGGGAAAAAATGTGTTGGGTTGACCAACTAGAGTGCTCGTGCATGTGTGAATGGTCTAAAAATAACCATTTCACCTCCTAGATCAAATTCCCTAAGTCTAAACCATAGCAATGCAATGCTTAGAAGAAAATGAAATTGACTAAGGTATACACCAAGGTACTAAGGATTGATTACTATTCTAACAGGAATTTATTTCTCACTGATTGATGGAGATTTGAATCTGAGGTTGGCTATCACAATTCTTGGCATGCATAGTTTAGCTCAGGGGTGATTAAGGGCATAGAGAAAGTTGTTCCTAATCTAGGGTTGGATTAAACATGGTTGTTCCTACAACATTCATGATCGTTGCATTTGTAGGTTCCATTAAAGTTTTATATTATGAAGACTATTTATTTCTTCAAATATATATGTATTCCACTGAAATGAATATATATATCCAAGATTTTAGGTTTCTGGATGAAAATTGTAAATTCTTTAAATGAATTGTAGACATTGTTCTGTTAGATTCCAAGTTAAGTGTTGTGATAGTGGTAATACACATAAGAATCTTTTTAATTTTAGAACATTGCATGATAGAAATCTATCTAATTAGGATGGATGTTGATTTAAGAAATCATATATGCACATTGGCACTGTTTATTATCAATGATCATTTCTACAAATATTTACTGCTTATAATGCAAATTCATAAGTATTGTTTTTACATGTAAGAATCAATGCATCCTCTGTAGTATTCTATAGGTTGAATATGAATCAGAATAAATCCCTCTCGACCAAGTATAGTGTCGTTCATCTTTTTTAGGGTTTTTTGTCGGTTGGATTTAAGGGGAAACTAAGATCTAAAGAAAAGAATTTGTGTTAATGCATGTATCCTCCATATCTTAACTAAGGAAACCAATCATAGATGAAAATATGATCAGACTCATCATATCGGAATAAAGGTTAAAGTATGTGCTACCTACAACCATTGTAGTCTGTAAATCTTGTTAGGTCCATTAAATTATTAAAGTATTTTGATTTACTAAGATCTTGTAATTCAAATTACGGCTCTCATAGTACACTAACAGTTAAACCTAATCAAATAGTACACTATCAGTTAACCACCGCAAATCAAGGTAATCAAAGTAAATCAAAGTTATTGTTAAGACATCACTAAATATTCTTAGATCTATCCCAATATAGTATTGGATAAACATACAGGTATATATACCCGGGGAAAGAATATATTTTTAATACTACATATTTCCCTTTTAAAAAAGAATCTATATATATCCTTATAAGCAGCGAATATTACCAACTTAATCATAAAATTTAGAACATCGAAGGACAACGACCATTGATTAAAAGAAGAAAAATACAAGTATATCTATGACATAATTCATGACAGGAATTTCACTGAAACTGCAAAGACCCTAAGGGTCATACCAAACTATTTATACCTTAAACAATATCAAAAGGACGATTCATAATAGTAGGGATGTAAAACCCTTCAATGGAATCCGCAATAATTTAATACAAACTGCAACTCTTTCCCAACAAACATATAAGTGTGAAAAAATAGTTTGTGGAAGCCTATTCGAGAAAAAATTGAGAATTGAACCTGCAATATGCAATTCTCAATTGCGAAAGGGTAATTGTGGAATAATATCTCGAAAAAATTTAAGAAAAACCCTCAATCTGCAATCCAAAATTTGCGGAAGGATAATGGTGGAAGAGTATTTTTGAAAACATTTTAAAGTCAACCTGTAATCAGTAATATGTGGAAGGATAATTGTGAAAGAATAATTTTAAAAGTTTATAATTCAACCTGCAATCTGCAATTTGTGGAAGGATAATTGCGAAAATATTATTTCAAAAAGTCTATAAGTCAACCCGCAATCTGCATTTTACAGAAGGATAATTACCGAAGAATTATTTCAAAAATTTTATATGTCAACTCACAATATTTAATTCACAGTTTGCAGAAGGATAATTGTGGAAGAATTATTTCAGAAAGTTTATAAGTAAACCCACAATATGCAATACAAAATTTCCAAAAGAATAAGTATAGAAGAGTATTTCAGAAACGTTTAAGGGCAACCTACAATATGCAATCCGCAATTTGCGGAAAATTTATTTCAAAAATTTTAAAACTCAACCCCCAATCTGATATTTATCGAAGGATAATTGTGGAAGGATAATCATGGAAGTATATTTCAAAAAATATTAAAGACGACCCACAATTCACAATCCTCATTTGCAGAAGGCTAGTTGCGGAAATATCGTTGTGAAAAGCTAGTTGTGGAAAGATCATTGTGGAAGGATAGTTGTGGAATGATCATTGCGGAAAGGTCAATTGTCGAATGTTAGATTTCATAAGGAACATTGCGGAATGATCATAACAAAAATTTAATTACGGAATGATCATTGTGGAAAGATAAATGCAGAAAGACAAATAAACTTAGAATTTCAAGACTGAAGTTATAAATGAAAGTTTGGAGCCTAATTTTCTAGATCTAAGTTCAAAGATTGAAGAACAAGATAATTTAATAAAAAACATTGCCTGCGGGCTGAAGATCACTTGACAATTTTTCTCCCTTATTAACAATCCACATTGCATAACCAGTCAGGTTGTGGTATAGTAGGTTTAGTAATGGAATTAAAACTATGAGATATGTCCTTAGAAGCATGTAAGGGATTGATGATGTGTTTTTAGATATATGCCATATAAAATTAATATTTTTTTTTATATATATTTTTAGGTGAGAGATAATGAGTGTTTTACACTTACTCCCATCGAGTAATATCATTGAAATTCAAAGTTTTCAAGGGAGCACAAACTTTAAGTCTTGTTTTGTGTGTAATTTTGCAAAAAATACACATGGATACATGTGATTGTTGAAAAAGAACACCCCATTCATCTGGTATGCTCTAGATCAATAAAATTTAGAAAATTTAGGCAATTACACACTCACCTGTATTGGTGACTTGTGATTATTCCAAAGACTATGTGATATATCTTGCAGCCTTCACTATTACTATTGGTATGGTCATAGTGCAAGAAGATACAAATGGTTAGGAACATGTGATATATTACCTAAGTAATATTCTATTAGATTTATAAACCCAATACTAACATGCTAGGAAGTTTGATTTGGCTACGTTCATATCCATTCATCATTTTCGTCACTACATATTACTTGACATGACTATTGTTCTTGATGAACTCAAACCCATGTATTACATTTTGACTCGTTAGGTACTGGGGGGGAAATACACTCATTGGATTTTCATCCTACAAGAGTTTGACCTTAAGTTAATGAAATATACTTCTAAAAAGTCATTAGTCTTTCTAAAACTAATGTGTGACCTTCCCTTTGCTACTATGGAAACTGAGCCCAATGAATCGCTCCCGGATGATTTTTTTACACTGATTAACACAACCGACCCCTGGTATGAATATCTTATTGTATATCTCTAGACTCAATGATTTCCTTCTGGTTTTTCTTGAGATGGTCATCGTCGTATCTGGCACCACACAAAATACTATCACATTATGAATGATACCCTATATCGACATGGTATTGGCTCTGCCTTGCAAAGATGCTTGACATACAAAGAGGCTGAACACGTTTTGAATGATTTCCACTATAGATCATGTGGCGTTCATCTTTCTGGGATGGATAGAACTGAGTAAATCCTTTGCATTGGGTATTTTTGGCCCTCTATCTTCAAGGATTGTCATGAAGCGGTTAATAAATTCTCACCTTGTCAGGTGTTTTATCCTAAAAAGAACATCCACCTTGCTCATCTACACCCCATCATTATCATTGGCCATTTTTCAAAATTGGTGATACATTTTTTCATTGTAATCCTACCTCAGTCGAGGAGCATGGTTACATCATTGTATCCATGGATTACTTCACGTAAAGGCCTGAGTCGATGCCTATGTATGGAGAGGATGGTAATATTTCCACCCTCTTCCTATTCGATCACATCATAGATAGGTTTTGGGTTCCTCAAGTGATAGTTACCGATCAAGGATCTCATTTTCGTAATCAGATGATGACTGAGATAAGTGCTAAATTGGGTTTTAGCCATGAAAATTAAACTCCTTACTATCCACAAGATAATGTCCAAGTTGAAGCCATTAACAAAGTTTTAAAATCTATGCTTCATAGGATGGTGTGTGAACATAAGTTGAATTGGAACTTGACCCTATTCTTAACACTATGGGCCTACAATACCTTCATAAAAAAATCAACTAGATTCATGCCTTTTCAATTAGTCTATGGATTGGAAGTTGTTGTACCTATTGAGTGTGAAATCACATCCTTGAAACTAGTTGTCAAAATGTTTCAAAATACCTTAGTCGAGGAAGAGAATTTCATTTATCTTACAAACCTTGATGAAACATGATGAGATGTTTCTCTAGATAACAAGTTGCATAAGAATCATATCAAGGCTCAATATGATAAGTCAGTTTAACCTCATTTCTTTAATGAAGGAGGCCTTGTTCTGACATACAATTAGAAACATGACAAATTGGGAAAAGGAAAATTTGAATCGATGTGTTATAGTCCCTATGTCATAAGTAAAGTCTTATATAAAGGGGCCTATGAGCTAGTGGATTACGATGGTATAAATTTTGGGAATCCTTGCAATGGGCTCTACCTGAAAAGGTACTATGCTTAATAAATTTTGCATCATTACCTTATACATTTGTTTATAATTAAGTTTTTGTGTGGTTTGAGTATTTTGGTGTGCTTTTGAATCTTTTCCTATTCATGATTGATTATTTTGTGTCATGTTTTGAATCTGCATATGCCTTACTGATATGGTTTTGCGGATGGTGCCAGCCTCCATACCTTGAATCTCACTTCAGCAACTTGTGTACTCTATTTCTAGGCCCATGAATTAGTTATTTCAGGGGGATTTTGTCTAGGTCCTACTACTAACAATATCGTTGAATATCACACAATGATAGGATTGTTGTACAAAGCTTCTTCACATGGTATTGATTATATGGTGTTCTATTTAGAGTCTTAGTTAGTGGTTTCCTAGTGATATCACGTCTACGCCATCCACAACCTCGTACTCCTTCGTCTCTTTTGAAGAGTGTGTCTCCTTGAACGGTCATTTGATTCCATTACCTTTCACACGTTCCAAGATATTTCAATTCAATTGTTGATTCACTTGCTAACTACACTCTGGATTGGCATATTACCCATTCTTGACATTTTGATACGTGAAAATAACATGTAAAATTGTAAAATAAGCAGTGTAAAAAGACAAGATCCATTTAAATCCATTCCATTGCAAAATTCTCCAATAGGTCACAAAAATAAGTTTGTATATATATATTGGTACCAAAATGTGGTCCCGAGACCCAATCTACAACATGAAATATTTCAAAACAATAGGATATCAAAAAAATTAAGCTCATTTCTTTCGGTATACATCTCCTAATAAGACCTAGTGATGTTCATGATAACACATGATCTCCCTTTCCACTATGTGTAACAATAACGTACTGACACACTGGTTATGTGCCACTGGTACCTCCTCGAGATATCATCTACACATATGTCAATGACGTCAAGGGTAATCCTCTGGAGGTTTTCCTCAACCTCCTGCAACTCCTCGTCAACTTCCTAACTCAAAAATTTGGCCCTTACTCTCCTGTCAATATGAGAATACCCTCTGGGTCTGGCTTATCCAACATGTGCATAGTAGGGAAACTTGTATAAGTATCATGCATAAAAATCATAAAACTAATAATAAATATAAAAACATGCATCATAGTGTTTTATAACCAAATCAACTAATTGTTTTAATTAGTTATATGTTAATGATTTCATAATATGAATTATCTACTCGATTATGTTTATCTTATAGAATAATTCTTTTTTTTTGTTTAATGACTTATTTTTCTTTGCGACAACAAGGTGGAACTGTCTTGGTATTCTGGGGCTTACTTAGCTTTTGAGCTAACGCAGAAAGTTTACCTAATCTCACAGATTTACAGGTAAGAATGATCCGGTGCTACTTGTCAATAATCATAAAATATGCAGATATATGTTCATTGCAAATAATAGCTCAGTAAAATAATATATATGCTATTTCAATTTCAAATTCTTTTATGAGGTAAAACCATTAGATTGTTATTCTTTTTAAAGATGCCATAGAAACGCGATTCAATCCTAACAATATTGGTGAGAGTTGCTCTCTCTTTCTAGTTTGTAATTTATAATTAATGCAAACTAACCTCTTCAATGTTTATCAATGTTTACCAAAGTCATCATGTGTAAAAGCCTTAAATTTATCCTTACACATAGGTTAAAGATGGTGGGGTTTTACATTAAGGGTCTATCTTAAATTGTGATCATAAACAATTTACGTCATGACAAATTTTGGATAATTCTTGTGATAAGAAAGTAATGTACAATAGTTAATGAGTTTTTATACTATTATTCTATCTTCTAAAGCTTTGAGGTTTTAAAGGAATTATATCCTCATTACATACTGCTATCAATTAGATTAAGTTAGTGTTGATGAACTAAGTTCCTTTACACATAATTTACTTGGAAGATATTGTCCAGTTATTGTTATTAAATCATTAAAATTACAATGTCAAGCACATTAAATACTTTAAGGATTAACATGCTCATTTTCAAACCTTAATAGTTTAATAAATGAATACTCAAGGCATATCGAGAATCAAGCTAGCAAGAAGGGCATCTTATTATAAATAAATTTTATAAGTTTCTTTTGTAAAATATTAAAATAGCAAGCCTTTGATAGAGATATAATCGTTTAATGATTGAATACCTTGTTTGCATAAATGAGGGGTCATAGATTTGATCATGCCACTGATAAGTTTATGGCCTAACCTTTAAGCTAATGTTCTTGTTGTTTAACATTACAGCGAGCATACTTGGTTGACTTCGGGAGTATCGAACCTTGTAGAACCTTCAAACCACCATATGATTGGAATGAAAAATCATTTCGTTGATTGTACGCCGGAACTATAGAGATTACCCACTGCATGCAAATAATTTGAAGGTGTACGTGGAATCATTGTAACCAAGCATTGTGAAGATAAAAGGCAATTGCGAACCCTAGACTTGTCATTTCCTCCGTCATTCTCGACCTCTGGCCGCTCTGCTACCGTGTTTCAACCTCCATTCCAATTTTTGCAACTGGTTTGAATGACAGTCTCCTAACTTGCTTCTTGACTTTCGCCCTTCGTAAACTTTCCTTGAACACTGATAGAGAAGAGCCGTAATAAGAAACCTTTGTTGCTTGGACTGGGTTGGTTGTTTTCCTCCGGGGTTTAACTTTCACCGTTTTCTCATTTCAGAGTTTATCATACTGTAAAAGTATCTTTCTTCTTTGGCCCAGTAGTGAGAGTCGTGGCCTCACATATTAAGATTTGTTTGATCTTAGGGTTTCGCAGCAGAGTGGACTTTTGGCTGGGAAAATAGTGGCGGCCCAAGCATTTATACTTGCTTGTCTTATCGCTCCAATTCTCGGTCGTCGTTTGTTCTTACTGTGTTGGTAACCTCCTTCTTTCTTGTAATAGATGAAGGGTTTGTTTCTGTTTGTGTTGGTGGCGACGCTTCTGTTTGTGGGTGGTTACGTTACCTTGAAGCTTAGGTAAGAAATTTTATTTGCATCTCTGTTTCATTACATTTTTGTTAATGTAAGTATATAAAATTTTAACGATATCGTGGTTATTTTTACACAAGTGACAGCCTCGTCCTTCTGCGCAGTTGGTGCAAGGCCGGGACAACCGCTTGCTCATGGGTAAGCCTTGGATATCCCATGGCAGTTCGTCCTTGTTCATTTCCTTATGGGACATTTGATGGTTGGTCGTCGTGGCCTGCAAAAACCCACGTGGTTTTGGTTTACCTGGGTTAACTTGGTTCGTTGTTTTTGTTGATGATAAACCCTTTCTTTATGCGGGGCTTCTGGCTTAGGCCATGACCTGTAAATTTTAATTTTGCTTATATTTTGTGTATAGAATGTATAAAAGATAAAAGTCCTATTAAGACGTTCTCTGTTAACCCTTAGAAGCCGAGAGGCATCAATACAGGAATTTTCTCGCTTGTTTTGATACTTCTGTTGTAAATTTTGATACAATAGGGTTTTACCCTAACTCAGTGATGTGAAGATGTATTTACTGTTTTTAAATTATCTTTTTATTACAATATAATAATATAATTATTCTGTTATTTCTTATATTATATGATGGGTTATTAAGCTCAGCTTTTCGAGCATGTTTATGTACTGTTAATTTATTTTCTTGCAAGCTATTACATTTGAATTTACCCTGTAAATTATTTTAATGTTACCTGTTTAGAATAACTGTATATTATTTTTATATTAACTTACCTTAATTCTCTCTGTTCTAATAAGGTTTTAAATATTATTTTATATTGGTTAACTTTCAAAAAGAAAACAAGTAATTTAATGTTTTTGAGTTGTACTTATGTAAGTGTATAGTTACATCTTTAAGTACAAACTTTATTTTTACTTGATACTTATTATAATGTTATAAGAATTGTTATTTTACTTACAAGTAAATATTGTTCCTATAATTATATACATTATCTTTATACTTAGTCTATTTATGAAGTGTATAGATGGGAAATATTTTTTTTGTTATACTCTTATGTTTTCTATACTAAATAATTTATAAAGAAATTCCTTCTTTATCTATATTACCCTATTTAGATTATAACATTAGGATTTATAAAATAAGGAAAATAACAAATTAAGTGTGTTCTTTTCTCTAAAATAAATAGTAATGTTTGTTTAAATTCTATAAGAGACAGGTTAGTAGCTGTAGAACTTGCTTAAGTTCAGCTAGATAAGATGAATAAATTATTTACATCATCATTCATAAATGAAATCACCTAGTTAACAATCATAAACCAACTAGTTTTATCTTTAGGATTAAATCAAGGTTTTTCTATCCTTTCTCACAGTTTGGTTGCTATAATTACAGTAGTTATTTATCCTGAATAGGAAAAGAAATGAACTGTAGAGCTGAAAGGCATTTTTATTTAACCTAATACTACACATTTTAACTATTATCTTCTTTTCCCTTTTGTTTCAAAATAGATATAAGGATTACGGAAGTGAATACTGTATAGAGAACTATTTTGTCTACCAAAACATACTACTGTTAGTATAATGATATAACTTCCTTTCCTTATCTAATAATCTGACATTCACAATCTAGGTCTAACACTACTCTATGTACAGATTAGTAATTCTTCTGATAACGAATATCTAAATAAAAGAAAACATTCTAGTATTCAAGCTAACATCTCATTTTAAATTTACATTATACTTCATTCATTTAAATACACCTTTTGTGCTAGAGTACAATCTGGATTACTCCAGATGGGAAAAAACACAAGTAGGATTTATTTTTCATCAAGAATAAATTCATTACTAAACAATCTAATATATTCTATCCTCTAATTTTACATCATAACCTAAAAATGCATCATTCACTCACACACAGATATTAACATAGAAATTAGTAGATAGCAGAACCTGTTCTTAAAGTTGGTCGACAACAGCAATGGGAGGTCGTTCCTCCCTACCAACTCCTAGAGAGTGCTCAAACAATGAATCCTCAGGACCCCGGAGCCTGCTCTGGTCTCCCTGGCTGGAATTAGGTGAAGCAAATAACCAAGTACTAGTCCTAAGAATCAATACCAATCCTGAAATCATCAGTCAAATCTCTTAGCTAAGAAGCTGTATTAGATCAAGTTCCTACAGTTTATCCGTCAAATACCTTCCTTACAGTTTCCCTTTTCCCAATGAATTCCTTGAAGTGCATTCCCTCTGAATAATTCTTCTCCTAGAAAATATATGAGCAGCCTCAGCTCTCTACATTGGGAATTTTTATAAGATTGCATGGATCTTTTTGGGTTAGTTGTCATTAATTGAGCCACCTGCTCTAATCCCACTTTCTTGGGGTATCATGACCCCAAATGTAGGGAATTTGCCACCTGAAACATAGGAAGTGTTTGAGGATGTTGCCACTTGTCTTTTTTCTCTCCACCTAGTTCCTTCCACAAGTTTGACCAGTAACACTCTTATTAACAGATCTCCCAAGCTGTTGTCTCCACTTTTATTTATTTAAAAATAAAATATTCAGAATTACATTCCACATCTTTTGACTCTACTGAGTCATTAGTTCCAACTTAGCATTAAATTTAACATAATGTCTTGGGAATCAAATTAAAACAAATAAAATTATTTTACAAAATTGGGGCATGTGACATACACACTCCCTTAAAATATAACATCGTCCTCGATGTTATTTATTCTTCATCCTCTGAAGTCCCCTGGAACAGAATTGGATATGCTTCTCGCATCTTACTTTCCAATTCCTAGGTAGCTTCTTCAGGACTAAGGTGCTTCCATTGCACCTTCACCTATCCAATGGTGTAGTTTCGAAGTGTAATTTTCCTCCTCCGGAGGATACAGTTCGGTTCCACCAGAAATTATCGTTCTGATTCGACCTGTACAACATTCCAATTAACCACATGAGTATCATCGTGAACATATTTCTTTAAAATAGAAATGTGAAAAACATTATGTAATCTTAAGTTAGGTGGTAATGCTAGTTGATAAGCTACTTGACCAATCCTAGACAAAATTTCAAATGGACCACAGTAACGAGGTGCCAACTTTGTGCAGCTCCCCAGTCTTAGAGATATTTTCTTGTGCCTTACCTTGATGAACACATGTTCACCTACCTGAAACTCCCTTGGAGTTCATTTCACATATGCTTGACTTTTCTGTCGATCCTGTGCCACCTTCAGATTTCCCTGCACTTGCTTCACAATTTCCTCCATTTCTTTCAACAATTCTGGACCTAACACCAATCTATCTACTGGATTATTCCAAGAGATAGGAGTGTTACATTTTCGTCCATATAAAATTTCAAATGGACTAAATTTAGCTGATGTTTGATAATTATTATTATACGTAAACTCTACTAGATGTAAATAGTCCTCCCACTTACCTGGCTGATCTTTCACATACATTCTCAATAAATCTTCCAGTACCTGGTTTACTCTTTCAGTTTGTCCATCTGTTTGAGGATGGAAAGAAGTACTGAAATTCAATGTTGTATTTAATCCTTTAAACAAATACTTTCAAAAGTTTCCCGCAAACTTAGGATCTCTATCTAAGATTATTACTTTTGGTACTCCATGTAATCGAAAAATCTGCTTTAGAAAAATATCAGCTATATTGGCATCCTTATAAGTAGTTTTAACAGGTATAAAATGAGTTTCCTTGCTTAACTTATCAACCACCACCATAATATAGTCATTTTGATTTTGGTTTCTAGGCAGTCCAGTAATAAAATCTAGACTAATCACTTCCCATTTTCAGCTAGGAATAGGTAAAGGCTATAGTAAACTAGCTGGGTGTTGGTGTTCGGTTTTTACCTGTTGACATTCTAAAAACCTTGCAATATATTCAGCTACTTCAGTTTTCATATTTGGCCAAAAATACTCTTTTCTTAGCATGGTTATAGTCTTTTAATAACCTGGGTGACCTGAATATGGTGTTTTATGGACTTCATCCAGAATTAACAGCTTAACTTTAGGTACATTAGGTACATACAGTTTATCTTTATATAGTAAAAATTCATTTTCATTTAAACTATAACCTTTTGTTAAGCTTTCTGTAGGTTCTTCCTTAGCTGTAATTTGCAATTTATGATAAATTTCATCTTGTTTTACCCCTTCTTTAAGCTATTCATTTAAGTCTAAAATGTAAGTGTTGATTGCTGTTGTAAAGTTCAGCTTTGTGTTTCTACTTAGTGCATCAGCCACCTTATTTTCCTTACCCTTTATATGCTGGATTTCAAAATCATACTCGCTTAAGAAAGCTAACCACCTAGCTTGTCTAGCATTTAAATTAGGCTGATCTAGAAGATATTTCAATCCTTTATTATCAGTCATTAAAATAAATTTTCTGCCAATTAGGTGATCTCGCCACATTTTTAAGGCGTGTATTACAGCTGCTAGTTTCAGATCATATGTTGCATAATTCTTTTCATGAATTTTTAACTTTCTAGACTCATAGGCAATAACATGCCCTTCTTGAGTCAGAACACTGCCTAAGCCATCATTACAGGCATCAGTACACACTATGAATTCTTTATTAGGATCTACTATTCTTAGAATAGGTGCACTAGTAAATAGATTTTTTAACTTTTCAAATCTTTCTTCACATTTCGGGTTCCAATCAAATTTCTTTCCTTTCTTTTGCAAGGAATTTATCGGATTTACTATCGTTGAAAAGCCTTCAATGAACCTCCGATAATAACCGGTAATTCCCATGAACGACCTGATATCCGTCACATCTTTAGGAACCGGCCAATCTTCGATTGCCCGTATCTTTTCAGGATCTACAAAAATTCCTTACTTGGTCACTACGTGACCTAAATACTCAATTTTATCCTTAAAGAAGTCACACTTACTAAACTTTGCGAATAGTTGATGTTATCTCAACTCTTGCAAAACAATTTTTAGGTGTTATTTATGTTCTTCTTCTGTTTTTGAATAGATTAGGATGTCGTCGATAAACACGACCACAAACTTATATAAATACTTATGCATTATATTATTCATTAAACACATAAAGACAGTTGGGGCATTAGTAAGCCCGAATGGCATTACGACAAATTCGTAGTGTCCATATCTTGTTCTAAAGGCTGTCTTGAAGATATCTTCATCTTTAATCCTTACTTGATGATATCCTGACCTCAAATCTATCTTCTAAAACACCGTGGCTCCATATAGTTCATCAAGCAGATCATCTATGTGGGGCAATGGATATCAATTTTTGATACTCATCTTGTTTAGCTAACAGTAGTCTATGCATAATCGCATAGTTCCGTCTTTCTTTTTAACAAAGATGACCGGTGCCCCCCAAGGAGACACACTATGTCGAATGTGCTTTTTATCAATTAAGTCTTTTAATTGTGATTTTAACTCATTAAGTTCCAATATGTTCATTCGATAAGGATCCTTTGAGCTAAGTACCACACCTGGTACTAGTTCAATGGTGAAATCCAATTCCCTTTTCGGAGGCAATCCTGGAATTTCTTCTGGGAATACATCAGTATATTCTTTTAAAATACGAATATTTTCTATTTTTAACTTATTTGTTTTAGTTTTTCCTTCCTCATCTGTAATGGTCACTACATATGCTTTACATCCTTTTCTAACAGCTCTTTTAAGTTGTAAAGTAGAAATATACCTTGCTATAGTTTTTCTAGGAATACCCTTAACCCTTACTGGTTGTTCATCACTATTTAAGCATGTAAAAGTTTTATCGTAACAGTTTAAAATTACTTTATACCGTTCTAACTAGTCCATTCCAATCAGAAAATCATATGAGCCAAGTGACAAAACATTAAATTTAACTACAGTTTAAAATTCATCCATAAGTAAAGCACATTCTTTCACAAAACAAGTTATTTTTCTTTTAGCCCCTGTGGCTAATTGAACTAACCAATAATTCTCACACTTATCGACAGACAACTTACATTTTTCCACTATCTGAGGTGCAATATAACTGAGACTAGCTCTTGGATCAATTAAAATGGTTACAGGGATCTGATTAATCATACCTTCTACTTCCACCATGGAAGTTTGATATTCAGCCTGGCGGTTCTCCAAAGCCACGTTAATTCTGGGCATGCTCCTTGCTAGTTCCCCAATGGTCATCTCCTCCTGTATAGTATGAATATTGCTAACAGTCTTCTTATGGTTTGGACAGAACGAGGCATAGTGCAGGCCATTACATTCCCAGCACTTAACAGGTTCCTTACGTTCAAAACTCTTGGTAAAATTTCTATGATTATTTGCAGTTTCCTTGCCCTTAAAATTATTCGAATTGTTGGAGGTACTATTCCTATTTCCCTGGAAATTCTTGTTGTTAGAATAATTTTTGGTCTTATTATTCTTGAAATTTCTGTGAGGTACAAATTCCTTCTTCTTAAATTCAGGCTGATTGTTATTTTTCTTAGCCTTCCAATTGGCCAAGCCTTCTTTCTTTCGATTTTTCTCAAAACAAAAGTTAGCCTTCCTCATAGATTCCTCCAAAGTCTTTGGGTTATCATATTCAATTCTATCTTTAATATGATACGGTAGACAGCTAAGAAATCACTGTACTTTTGGTTTCTCATCTACTAGGTAGGGTACATACCTAAGTAAACTTAAGAATTTTTTGTTCAAATCCTTCATTGTCATTGAACCTAACTTCAATTCATAAAAATCTTTAGCTCTTTCCTCGTAATATTGCTTAGACATAAATTTCTTTTTGAAATACCTTTTAAAGGTACTCCAATTAACTTCTTTCTCTCTTATACCCTTGACTCTCTTCAAGTCTTGCCACCATATGTCAGCTTTTCCTGAGAGCTTATATATGGCCATCCTTGCCTTTAACTGGTTAGAGTAATTATATATTTGGAAGTACTTCTTCATCCCGGACAACCAAGACTCTGCTTCCTCCCCCTTCTCAGTCTCTCCATTAAAATTTGGTGGCTTTATCTTTTTGAAATCCCCTGAAATTTCCTAATATGGTTTGTATTTCTTCTTCTTGTCATACAAATCATCTTCACTACTGTCACTAGTAGTATGGTAACTTTGTCATTCACCAAACCCTTCAGATGATGAACTACTTTTAGTTTTTGCAAGCTTCATCTTTTTGGATTTTCTTTGATGACTGACATCCTCAGATTCTGACCTTCTACTCCTTCCTTCAGTTCGAAATTTTTCTATTAAAATTTGGTTCAATTCTTCTTGAGCCTTCAGAATCCTTTCATTCTCCCTCTTTAGAGACTCGATTTTAGTTTTTAAATCTTTTACAGTCTGTAACAACTTTGAGGAGTTGGAAGTCACCTCTCCTAGTATAGGTTCTCTAGGAAAATTTCTTGTTTCTGTATCTGGAGACTCCTCATGTGCATACTCCCCCAGCTTTTCCATACCTACCTGTTAAACTTCAGAAAAAGGCAATTTTCTGTTCTTAACATAAAACAAAATATATGTTAGCATATTATTTTAATTTACTGTTCTATGAAAGCTAGTTGGGTTGCATCAAGACCTAGTGTTTGAACCTAGCTCTGATACCACATGTCAAAATCCCAAATTTACCGAAAAATTTAAAATTTTGAAAATACAGATAATATCCAATAATACAGTCAGCTAATTGTTTTAATTAGTTATATGTTAATGATTTCATAATTTGAATTATCTACTTGATTATGTTTATCTTATAGAATAATTCTTTTTTTAGCTTAATGACTTATTTTTCTTTGCGACAACAAGGTGGAACTGTCTTGGTATTCTGGGGCTTACTTAGCTTTTGAGCTAAAGCAGAAAGTTTACCTGATCTCACAGATTTATAGGTAAGAAAGATCCGGTGCTGCTTGTCAATAATCATAAAGTATGCAGATATACGTTTGTTGCAAATAATAGCTCAGTAAAAGAATATATATGCTGTTTCAATTTCAAATGCTTTTATGAGGTAAAACCATTAGATTGTTATTCTTTTTAAAGATGCCATAGAAACGCGATTCAGTCCTAACAGTATTGGTGACAGTTGCTCTCTATTTCTAGTTTGTAATTTATAATTAATGCGAACTAACCTCTTCAATGTTTATCAATGTTTACCAAAGTCATCATGTGTAAATGCCTTAAATTTATCCTTACACACAGGTTAAAGATGGCGGGGTTTTACCTTAAGGGTCTATCTTAAATTGTGATCATAAACAATTTACGTCATGACAAATTTTGGATAATTCTTGTGATAAGAAAGTAATGTACAATAGTTAATGAGTTTTTATACTATCATTCTATCTTATAAATCTTTGAGGTTTTAAAGGAATTATATCCTCATTACATACTGCTATCAATTAGATTAAGTTAGTGTTGATGAACTAAGCTCCTTTACACATAACTTACTTGGAAGATATTGTCCAGTTATTGTTATTAAATCATTAAAATTCCAATGTCAAGCCCATTGAATACTTTAAGGCTTAACATGCTTATTTGCAAACCTTAATAGTTTAATAAATGAATACTCAAGGCATATCGAGAATCAAGCTAGAAAGAAGGGCATCTTATTATAAATCAATTTTATAAGTTTCTTTTGTAAAATATTAAAATAGCAAACCTTTGATAGAGATATAATCATTGAATGACTGAATACCTTGTTTGCATAAATGAGGGGTCGTAGATTTGATCACGCCATTGATAAGTTTATGGCCTAACCTTTAAACTAAAGTTCTTGTTGTTTAACATTACATCGAGCATACTTGGTTGACTTCGGGAGTATTGAACCTTGTAGAACCTTCAAACCGCCATATGATTGGAATGAAAAATCATTTCGTTGATTGTACGCTGGAACTATAGAGATTACCCACTGCATGCAAATAATTTGAAGGTGTACATGGAATCATCATAACCAAGCATTCTGAAGATAAAAGGTAATTGTGAACCCTAGACTTGTCATTTCCTCCATCGTTCTCTGCCTCTGGTCGCTCTGCTACTGTGTTTCGACCTCCATGCTGATTTTTGCAATTGGTTTTAATGACAGTCTCCTAACTTGCTTCTTGCGTTTCACCCTTCGTAAACTTGCCTTGAACACTGATAGAGAAGAGCCCTAACAAGAAACCTTCACTTCTTGGACTGGGTTGGTTGTTTTCCTCTGGGGTTCAACTTTCACCGCTTGCTCATTTCACAGTTTATCAGAATGTAAAATTCTCTTTATTCTTTGGCCCGGTAGTGAGAGTCGTGGCTTCACATCTTAAGATTTGTTTGTTCTTAGGGTTTCACAGTAGAGTGGAATTTTGGCTGGGAAAATAATGGCGGCCCAAGAGTTTATACTTTCTTGGCTTGTCGCTCCAGCTCTCGGCCGTTGTTGGTCATTACTGTGTTGGTAACCTCCTTCTTTCTTGTAACAGATGAAGGGTTTGTTTCTCTTTGCATTGGTGGTGGCGCTTCTGTTTATGGGTGGTTACGTTACCTTGAAGCTTAGGTAAGAACTGTTATTCACATCTCTGTTTCATTACATTTTTGTTAATGTAAGTATATAAAATTTTAACGATATCGTGGTTATTTTTACATAGGTGACGACCTCGTTGTTCTACGCAGTTGGTGCAAGGCCGGGACAACCGCTTGCTCACGGGTAAGCCTTGGATATCCCATGGCAGTTCATCCTTATTCAGTTCCTTATGGGACATTTGATTCTTGGTTGCCATGGCCTACAAAAACCCTTGTGCTTTTGGTTTACCTGGGTTAACTTGGTTCGTTGTTTTTGTTGATGATAAACCCTTGCTTTATGTGGGGCTTCCGGCTTAGGCCGTGACCTGTAAATTTTAATTTTACTTCTATTTTGTGTATAGAATGTATAAAATATAAAATGCCTATTAATCCGTTCTCTGTTAACCCTTAGAATCCGAGAGGCATCAATACAGGACTTAATCTCGCTTGTTTTGATACTTCTATTGTAAATTTTGATACAATAGGGTTTTACCCTAACTCAATGATGTGAAGATGGATTTACTGTTTTTAAATTATCTTTTTATTACAATATAATAATATAATAATTCTATTATTTCTTATATTGTATGATGGGTTATTAAGCTCGATTTTTCGAGCATGTTTATGTACTGTTAATTTATTTTCTTGCAAGCTATTACATTTGAAGTTACCCTATAAATTATTTTAATGTTACATGTTTAGGATAACTGTATATTATTTTTATATTAACTTACCTTAATTCTCTCTGTTCTAATAAGGTTTTAAATATTATTTTATATTGGTTAACTTTCAGAAAGAAAACAAGTAATTTAAAGTTTTTGAGTTGTACTTATGTAAGTGTATAGTTACATCTTTAAGTACAAAGTTTATGTTTACTTGATACTTATTATAATGTTATAAGAATTCTTATTTTACTTACAAGTAAATATTGTTCCTATAATTATATACATTATCTTTATACTTAGTCTATTTATGAAGTGTATAGATGGGAAATATTTTTTTTGTTATACTCTTATGTTTTCTATACTAAATAATTTATAAAGAAATTCCTTCTTTATCTATATCACCCTATTTAGATTATAACATTAGGATTTATAAAATAAGGAAAATAACAAATTAACTATGTTCTTTTCTCTAAAATAAATAGTAGTGTTTGTTTAAATTCTATAAGAGACAGGTTAGTAGCTGTAGAACTTGTTTAAGTTCAGCTAGATAAGACGAATAAATTATTTACATCATCAGTCATAAATGAAATCACCTAGCTAACAATATTAAACCAACTAGTTTTATCTTTAGGATTAAATCAAGATTTTTCTATCCTTACTCATAGTTTGGTTGCTATAATTATAGTAGTTATTTATCCTAAATAGGAAAAGACATGAATTGTAGAGCTGAAAGGAATTTTTATTTAACCTAATACTACACATTTTAACTATTATCTTCTTTTCCCTTTTGTTTCAAAATAGATATAAGGATTACGGAAGTGAATACTGTATAGAGAACTATTTTGTCTACCAAAACATACTACTGTTAGTATAATGATATAACTTCCTTTCCTTATCTAATAATATGACATTCACTGTCTAGGTCTAACACTACTCTATGTACAGATTAGTAATTCTTCTGATAACAAATATCTAAATAAAAAAAAATATTCTAGTATTCAAGCTAGCATCTCATTTTAAATTTACATTATACTTCATTCATTTAAATACACCACCTGTGCTAGAGTACGATCTGGATTACTCCGGATGGGGAAAAACAAAGGCAGGATTTAGTTTTCATCAAGAATAAATTCATTACTAAACAAGCTAAGATATTCTATCCTCTAAGTTTACATCATAACCTGAAAATGCATCATTCACTCACACACAGATATTAACATAGAAATTAGTAGATAGAAAAACATGTTCTTAAAGCTGGTCGACAACAGCAATGGGAGGCCGTTCCTCCCTACCAACTCCTGGAGAGCGCTCAAACAGCGACTCCTTAGGACCCCCGAGCCTGCTCTAGTCTCTCTGGCTGGAACTAGGAGAAACAAATAACCAAGTACTAGTCCTGAGAATCAATACCAATCCTGAACTCGTCAGTCAAATCTCTCAACTAAGAAGTTGTATTAGATCAAGTTCCTGCAGTTTATGCCTCAAACACCTTCCTTACAGTTTCCATTTTCCCAATGAATTCCTTGAAGTGCATTCCCTCTATATGATTCTTCTCCTGGAAAATATATGAGCAGCCTCAGCTCTCTACACTGGGCATTTTTATAAGATTTCCTAGGTCTTTTTGGGTTAGTTGTCATTAATTGAGCCACATGCTCTGATCCGACTTTCTTGGGGGATCATGAACCCAAATGTAGGGAAGTTTCCACCTGAAACATAGGAAGTGTTTGAGGATGCTTCCACTTGTATTTTTACTCTCCACCTAGTTCCTTCCACCAGTTTCACCAGTAACACTCTTATTAACAGCTCTCCCAAGCTGTTGTCTCCACTTTTATTTATTTAAAAATAAAATATTCAGAATTACATTCCACATCTTTTGACTCTGCTGAGTCATCAGTTCCAACTTAGCATTAAATTTAGCATAATGTCTTGGGAATCAAATTAAAACAAATAACATTATTTTACAAAATTGGGGCATGTGACAGTCCCCCACCCCTCTCCCTCTTGAAGAGCCAAGTCCAGATCACCACAGAAGTCGGTACCTGCATATGCATAATCCTCTATCATCATCAGCTGGTCATTCATCTAGTGGAATAATGGTGCCCTGTACTAGACCTTAGGCCCACCACCAACATGGTAGGCCATCACCTCGACCCACCATAGCATACATGTTTTTATCTCCCCGAGCTCATTGATGGCCACTTGGAACCTCAACAATGGGACTCTCTCTAGAAAGAATGATATTAGGATGGTTCCGTAACCGAATGGCTAAAACTCACCTATTTGGCAGTTGGTGAGTTGGTCTTTCAATACCACTAGTAAGGCTTCCACTTAGTTGAACACAGTAGGATTCATTTCTTCTAATGAATATAGCATATGTTCCCTAGAATCCCGGTGAGCCCCATGACATCCTGTTATTCACTGCATAGTGAACAAATTTGTCTTAAGAGGTAGGTCCATCACATATTTTATAGGAATATTTTACCCACTCATCTGTGTCATGGGAAAACAATACTGACCAATGAGATGCTGGGTAGTGATTTGCTATCCTTCTAGACCGGATAATGAAATGGGTTCTCCCCTCTTGGATAACCCTATGAGTAAGTAAATATCCTCTACCTTTAAAGTAAGTATATGGGTCCCCACCTCAAAATATTGTTGTTCAGGATTCCACATCCTGATTAAATGCTCTAGTAATTGTACATGGGCCCTCATACTAGGAACCTGGAAAAACTTTAGGAGTCCACACTCCTAAAGCGCGCTTACCATTCTACGTTAATTAGAACCGTAAATTTCATCCATCTCATGCTCTCTGTCTTTCCACACCACCATGTTGGCGTTATAACCCTGTCAAAAAAACAAAAGGAGACATTAGAGACCATTTCCAACCATTCTCAAACCTTATATTATTTTGTTTTTGCTTCAAATATAGGATTTTTGGGGTGGATTGCACCATCTCTCTTTGTATTTTTAGATAGATGAGTGGAACTACACTTTTGTCTTAGAAACTATGCCATGTTCGGTCAGCATAGCTTTTCACGTAAAGGAAAAGCGTGATGGTCCATTGGCATGTTCTCCCCTTGGAAAATGTCCGAAACAAAAACCTTAAAAATGACCTAAACAAAAAATGTAAAACTATGGAAATTGTTAGCATCAAGAATCGTACCCAAGGTTGTATGAAGGCGGATCCTAAGTTAACACTAGAACCAATTTAGGAAATGGAGTTGGCTCCTTTGATTCTAGAGAGGGATCTCTTGCAATTACAAAAACAGGGCCATATTTATATTGTCACAATTGTGTATCGAACATGTGGTGGTTGGAGGGGAAATAAACATATATTGGGCTATGGAGTCAAAAGAAAAACTCAAAGAGATAGAGTGGCTTGCATGGGAAAATGCTTACAAGAGCGAGATAGTGCTTCGATTACTGTCGTTGTATTTAGGGTCTGGTGAAAAGTAGAATGATGACAGTCCACTAACATGGAGCACCGCTAGGATGAATTCCATGCCAGTTTTGGAAGAAATATTTTGTGGACGTCGTAGACAATGGTAGTAGTATATGAGTATGAATTTATGGTCATTATACACTAAGTCTACGATGTGAACAAGACAAAATGTAAAAAAAGGATAACTAGAAAACATGCACATAAGAAAGAAAGCACAAAATGTAATTTTGGAAACACACAAGATTTCTTGAAATGAGTACAACCAACATTCGTCTTTGTATATTGCTTCAAGGTCTCATAGACACAATAGTATTACAAACTTAAAATAATATCAACCCACTAACCTTGTCTCCCTCGGCGGGGAGATTTCTATAATGTTTCAAACCCCCAAGGTTAATCCTCAAAATAGGGCCAGAAACTGTTTACAGTCATAATCAAAATACTAACTAACTAGAAAGTGCCACCTCTTCCATGATTTACATATGCTAAACAAACACCATAGAGAAAATAAGAGTGCTTGGTCTGGACGATAGCACGACACTTATGGTTCTGAGTTCGCTGGTTTTGAAGACGATGTCCCATGATGCTTTGGGTGGCTCATTGTTGACTAGGCTCAAATCATTTACCTCCTCATTGAATCTACAACATGTCCTTCTTATATGCATTTTTGTTCATTCTGCATTCAAAGGTTCCTTGAAAGGCATCTTTCTGCATGGGATTAACGATGGCAAGAAAATTTGTGTTCCTTCTTTGCTTAACCTTCCTTACAGCTCCCTCTCTCCTGGTAACACTGTTATACTAGGGGCTCTAAAGAAGGGCCACATTATCTCTAGTAGTAACAAGCCTCTGCAGTGGCTTGTCATTCTTGTACTCCTCACCTCCCATCAGGAGGGTTCTCCTGTAGGAAATACGATGGGGTGTGTCTTCGACCTCCTCAACACCTTAAAAAACATTGGTGGATGGGGTGCATGAAAGTAGCCATGAAGAATTTGGAGCCCTGATGCTCCACTACAAGCATCGAATCCAATAGAGCACTTCTAGTGAATATCATCATGTGCCGAGGATTTGGAGGTAGTGATTACATCGGGGGATCCTAGAGGGACACCCACAAGACATGAAATCCCAGGAACCATGCAGCTAGAGGTATGTCTATCTAAAAATAGGTGGATCTCCTAAATTGTTGGACATATTTTCCCCAATGGTTGACGCTCCCTTGGTGTAAAAAGCTAGGGCAATAGATGAGCGTGGAATCGATCTCAACAACCAACAACACACCCACACTAACAAGTTTCTCAAACCAGGCCACCATCTCATATTTCTCATAATTCTTGGGCTCATCTTATGCACCTTAATGTCTTTGGAAGGTGGCATTTATATAGGATTGGAAAACTGGACATGGGGATGACCCATTAGCATCCTCGCACACTTTATCGTTCAGTATCCTGATGATGGAACGAGCAAACACATGAGCTGATAATTTCCCTTCCCACTGGAGATATACTCACACCACCTTATATGCTGAGGCATTTAATTATTGGATGCGGAAAATAATATTGTCGACCATACGCTTCAGGGGATATGGACTGGATGTTCTCCTGCCCTTTCATTCTTGTTCACGACGATACCAAAACAGTTCTCGTCTTTCGCGTCTTACTTGCTTCATGTGGAGATCAGATCCATTGTTCCATATCTTATATCTTCATGATATCCTTCTGATTCCACACACCAGCCATACGATGTATATTTGATTTTGGGTGAGCTGGCACCACCGTGGGGATGGTTTTCACTTATAGGAATGCCACAAATGGCATCGGGGAACTCAATTACCTACCGGGAGGATAGATCGTATGTGATGGCATCCTTTCCGACTTCAGATTGACTTTAATGTAGCCTCTATGGATCTTAAATGTTCTAGACCGTTCGATCTGAAATCCCTCCATATCCATCGTCGACGAGTACAAAAACACAATTTTCGCCATCTTACGGGGTCACTTATCTTGTGCTAGTCCCATCGGCGAAGGCGCTTCCCACTGTAGATTTTTTATTGACGATATTTGGAGCATCAGATGATGCACTACTTTAACCTATTTCTTTGATTGGGAGATAGAAAATCCAATGAACACTTTGGTCCAGCAAAATGTATCTCACCTGTTGATCTGCCTCCTACAGATCGTGACCCTTGGATTTTGGGGTTGCTTTAGGGTCATTTGACGGGAACGTGAAGGATGTTTTGGTCATGCATTTGGTATTTGTGAAAATCATCTCATCCCTAAATATGTCCTGCCTTAATATTTTCACCATAGAAAATGCTCTACTCTTTAACACGATATTTCAGCCCCGCTTAGACAAGAATTTTACAGGATTTTGAGGATGCGGTCGATCTGTCCTACCTTCTCCACATGGCCCGCTGAGTGAAAATTAGTGATAACAAGTGGCTCCAGCTAGGTATTCTATCCTCCCTACAAGGTGTGGTTAGGGTTTCACCCCTAGCTTGTGCGATTGAGCACCTACTAAGGACAATGGATTCCTTAGTAGCAGTTCAATAATATATGAAATAAAAGATGCTAAACAGTAATGAAAATTAATCTAAACATGTTCATGAAGCAAAAAAGTAAAAGGTAAATAATGAATTTTATTGATCTGACCTCCAATGTGGAGGTTGGTGAAGCCCGTTGCGCTGATCCGAGAGGTTGCTCCGAGCTCCAGCTGCTCCTTCTCTTTCTCCAATGGGGGAAATGGGCCAAAAGGGGCTCTCACGGTGAAAGTAGCTCAATGGTGAGCTAGGGTTTCAAGAGGAATTTTGGCAGAGGCAGGATACTTGTGATTGTGGATGTGGAATAAGGGGTCTCCATCACTTATTTATAGTGGTGGAGTGCCGGTTTAGGGTTAGGGTTTCAGCTGTTTAGGGTTTTTTCCTCCTTTTCCTCATTATTTTTAATTTTTTTCTTCCTTTTTGGAGACTTTTGTCTTTTTGGAGGAATTTTGGATATTTTTTGGAGGAAAAGAGGGTTTTATGGCCTTTTGGAGGCATTTTAGGCCTTTTGGAGGCTTTTCAGATGGTTTTATGGGTTTTTGATGGAAATATGGTAGGAAAATGGACAAATGAGCAATGTAATGGGGTAGATGAGGTAGTGAACCGTTTTTGGATGTTAACATATTGCCCCCTGATGTGCGAGGGCAGGAGCTCATCGTATGGCTGATGGACATCATAAGTCATATTTGTTTTTCCTAGGGTGTGGAGAAGAGAAGGAACCAACTGAATCCTGGAACATCGATCTCGAACCAACTGCAAGGACTGAAAAGTACATAACCTCAATAATGGATGAGGAATCATCTGATCATCTGGACGAGGCGGGCATACCCATGCTCGTATCAATATACATAAAAATAACTGTGAGGCCCGAAAAGGGGGACCTGTAGGATACATAGAAATCCACTGTGTATATCATAAGAGTCCAGAAGGGACACAAATCTGGAACATACTGCTGGGCTGACCATGTCTGAGCTGAACAACTGATGCACTGGAATGACAGCAGTGCTACTGAATGTGGTTCCAAAGGAACTAATGAGTTGCTAGATCAAAGTGACAATGGTCATACTTGCAATGGTACACTGATCTGGAACTGAACTGGGTACTCAAGGAAGCATGGAACTGGATGGCTTCCGAATACAATCTCCAACGCAACCCGGACATCCACGGAAGCATATAACTAGTCGTTCCAAAGTGACTCACCAATGTGCTAGAGTCGGAGGAGATCCAGGGTCTTCGACACATAATGGAAAGGATATACATCCTGCGCGATTCTCAACGATGCGATTAAGGTGCTGAAGTCGAGCATGTGAGAAACAACTATTTGGAGAGGCAATGATGACTCCTCCCAAAATGGTCCATAGGCACTCACCACAGATGGTGATGGGTCCAAGGCGCAGGGGCCTCTAGGTCTATCCTCTGGAATAGAGGGGCTGTCGTCGACAGAGGGAGACCTGCAACTATCAAGGCAATGATGTTTCCTTGACAGGAGCGCGAGGTGCAAAACTGAAATGTGATAGTACTGATGGCAGGGTTGATAAACTGGGGTAAATAACTGGGCAAGTAGAGTGGGTGGACTCAAACTTCCTTTGTTCAGAGTATGATAGCGGGGATGATCAGGCAGCACATGAAACTGATTGGTGGTAAAGGGATCATAGCTGTATGGGATCTGAGGGTGAATGGGCTGAGGGAAACTCAAGCTGTGGTGAAATGGTAGGAGACTGCAGAATACTCTGAACAAAGGCGACCTTAGTGGTGGTGCTGCCGAGAGGATAGATCATAGCGCTAAGAGGCACAGGGGGACTTCTTCATGGGTTAGGGAACTAGAAGAAGTGTGGATATAAAATGGTACTGTCATGTGGATTTTACGAGCCCACGACAGTACATGCTCGTGGTTGCTTTCAATTTTAAGGAGTCTGAAAGCAAATAAGAAGACTCTGAAATGATGGAATGGTACTATCGTGTGGATTTTACGAGCCCACGACAGTACATGCTCGTGGTTGCTTTCAATTTTAAGGAGTCTGAAAGCAAATAAGAAGACTTTGAACAAATGGTCAGGCAAGGAGGGAGTGTTCAATCAAGGAATATTTATTATGACCATGACTGAGGGTGGCGGGGAACACTGGTGGGCCTCCTTGCGGGGTGAATGAATGGTGGAAAAATAACGAAACATTTGCAGTATGACAGGAGTGGATGGCTCATGTAAAAAGTGTGAAATAATCTGACGACGGCCAATGTGGTGCGCAAATTGATGCGGCAAGGTGTAGGGATGCAATGTTGAAATTGTACCAAGTGAGAGCGAGAAATGATCTCAAGCATCATCACGAGCTCGGAAAAATGAATCCGGCGATATAAAAAGTGTCAAAAATGGAGAGCTGCCGAAGTGGCACGCAAACCGAGGTGACTATTGGTATCGAAAAAATGGGCAAAAAATGGTGTAGCACAAAATAATGCAACGAGGTGATCATTGTGATGGTTTCGTCGTGCTGATTCCAATGGTGGAAACAGTTCTGAAAACGGACTCCGTCTGGGTTCAGAATGGCCAAACAAAAGAACAGTCAACGGAATATAAATAGTAAGTGGGCCCAACATGACATGTGTCATTTGATTAGTGGACGTTGATTCGTGATTGCAGTGGACCAGAGCTGAGGTGTCATTTCTGGACGATCTGACTAGTCGATTGCGGAGTCGGGAGATACAGGTATTCTGTTAAACTCATACCTGCATGTTTTTGGGTTGGGGGGTGGGGTAGTGGGTCTTAGGGGATGATTTGTACGGTCCACGTGGGTGGACCGTGGGTTAGGGGGTCGAAACCGCGGTCTCAGACCATGGGTTTAGACCGGGACAGCTGCGGTTGGCGACTGCAGGTTCAGGCTTGACAGCCGCGGTTAGAGGCCACGGCTGTAGGCCTGACAGCCGCGGTCTGAGACCGCGGCTGTAGGCCTGACAATCGCGGTCGGAGACCGTAGCTGTAGGCTTGACAGCCGCGGTCGGAGACCGCGGCTGTAGGCCGGACAACCACGATCAGGGGCCGAGCTGTTCCGGTTTTTTGGATGAAAGGGAAGGTCGATTATTTTGGGATGAGTCTGATGAGACTTCGTTGTGTGATTGACAAGATGCCGCAGGTGCTATGGAGGGAGCGGGAGATACCAGATGATATTATGGTCATCATCCGAGAGGAACGTCGGGTACGATCGATGCTGGGGTTGTTCGGGCTGCTGAATTTTGCGGAGATACCTATGATATGGTCAGCAACGTTGCTGCTGAACCGATTGGTTAGTTTCTAGGAGCCAGAGATACAGGCTTTTCGAGTCCAGGGTGAGAGGGTGGACCTCACCATGACTGATGTATACTTCTTGACGGGGCTGCCTTGTCTGGGCTGGGTGTCAGATACTCAGTCACGGGTGTCTGCGGACATCGACATGGATGATATGCGGGAGCGATTTTGTGTGGCAGAGGCTCAGGTGCATAGGAATGCACTCTTGGTGAGAGACTTACAGGAGCCGGCAGTACGGGCGATGGCAGCATCTGTGGTACATGTTTTGGGGTCCCAGTCACCTTAGAAGGTGTCTGGGGGTCAGATGTAGCTCGTGGAGCGTGTACTATCCGGGACTTATTTTGCGTGGGGCCAGATGTTCCTGACCTGCGTGCAGCGACAGCTGACCGCAGCAAAGGAATATGGTAAGGGGTTCTGCTATGGTTCATTTTTGTGTGCATTCTTTATGGAGAGGGTCCCTACACTGCGGCCGCGGGTGCCGGTCAGAGCGGGAGGCTTGAGGGAGCCTTGGATGGTGCAGTGGGGAGAGATGATGCGCTGTCGTGGTGGCGGGGACGTTGGGCGGTACTTTACGCAGGAGCTATACCTGTAGTGGCTCCAGCTACCACTGACGCCGGAGGATTATCCATATAGGGATATGGACTTCACTGGAGATCCAGATGCGCCACGGCCACCAGGACAGGCATGGGGGCCTGATGGTATGTATGATTTGTATTGTCCATTTTGATGTATATGATATATTGTTGATGTATTGGGACTGACAAATGGGTGATTTGCAGATGTGGGTCCGAGGCCACCGCCAGGGCATGTGGCACGCAGAAGGATTGTGGCCGTTCCAGCTTTGCCTGGGCGGGGGGAGGTGCGTCGTCGAGATGCAGAGGGGACAATGGAGTCCGTACGGGCAATGCTCGACCGTCTGCTGGTGGGAGTGACTAACGAGGGATGGTGGGACCTGGATCCGGCCGTGGTCCAGGATTGTTTGAGGGCACCTCGGGATTTTAGATCAATTGCGATCCGGGTGGCCATATTGGCAGACAGGGCACGGGCACTGGAGCCAAGACGAGATGAGGACTCGCCGGAGGAGGAGCGGGGAGAGGAGTCAGAGGCAGCGGACACTGATGTTGATGCAGGGTACGACTCTCATTAGGGAGAGTAGGGGACTCCCCCCGATTTTTTGTAGCTACGGCCTGTACCTTATGAGGCTTTTAGGGATGTATATACATTTTTTGTAGAGCTGAGTACATGGGTACTCAGGACATGTGTAGCATTGTAACATGTATTTTTTGATATGTATATATTTATGCACATGGATGCACTTTTGTATGATGTTGTTTCATTTGTACGCACGTGGATGCGCTTGATGATGTTTTATATGTTTATATTGCACGTGGATGCAAGTAGTCTAGGATGTCGGGCACGTGGATGCCCCTTGTGTGTTTTATGTGATGTGACATGATTTAGTTATGATTAGGCATGTGGATGCCCCTATGTATGCAAATGTGGATGCAATGCAGTCTTTTTGGTTTTTAATATATATATGGATGAGATGCTATGATGTATGGTGGAGATGTTATATGGTGTGATTGATATGCCAATCTAGGATGTTATTTGCCATTTGATCTGCGACACTATTTTGAGATCTTGGGACATGTGTGAATGTGATGGTTTCAAACTGTCGGCTAAGTTGTTTTGTACACAGGAATTTTCTAAATAGGCAAGGATCACGCACCTGGTAGCAGTTGTTGATCTGGGAGACAAGTAGCTGGGAGTCCAAGAACACATGAAGGTGACGTATGCCCATCTGGAGGGCAGCAGTCAAGAGACCGGTCACAGCATCATACTCCGCCTGGTTATTAGTAGCAGCGCCTATACATGTTCCATCAAGGTGAATCAGTTCGTCAGAAGGGGAATACAAGACCCACGCTGCAGAAGCCAGGTTGGGAGACCAGCGGCTTGCGCCATCAGCGAAGCCAATGTAACGAGGTGGAAAATGGTCCATTTGTGGGCATGCAAAAAAACGATGAATGTGAGATTATGGTCAAAAAAGGTAAAAAACACAAAGGGAGCAAACTGTACAATGCGGACCAATGAGGTCGTGGTTTCAGTTATGGGTAAAAACATTTAAGATACAACCCATTACGGGGGTTGCTGAAAGGGTGGCCTTCAGAGTCAGCTAAAATGTATGCCCCCTTGTCGAGGCAAGTCTGCACAATGTAAGGGCCTTGCCACATGGACTCAAACTTTCCTTTACCGGTTTTGTCGTGGGCTTGGTCATAGGCGAGGACAAGGTCCCCTTCGTGGAAAGTTCGAGGGTGAACATGTTTGTCATAACTGGCTTTAGAGTGGTTTTTGGCAGCTTCGATGTTCTGGAGAGTGGCACGACGATCTTCATCGGCTTGTTCGAGGGATAGAAAACGTTGCTCAAGGGGGGAGGTGTCGGGGAGAAGCTCAACGGCGATGTGTAAGGCAGGTATCTGACACTCAATGGGGAGGACAGACTCTACACCGTGAACTAAATGAAACAGGGTAAAACCAGTGGCGGTTTTGGTGGAGGTATGGTAAGCCCATAAGGCAGGGAATAGCATATGGTGCCAATTGGACTTATGTCGATCAACAGTGCGTTGGAGTATGGTTTTCAGTATTTTGTTAACAGCTTCGACTTGGCCGTTCCCTTGAGGGTAGTAAGCCGAGGAAAATTGGTGTTCAAACTTGAGAAAGGTGGATAGCTCGCACCAAATGGAATATTCAAAGTGTGATCCATGGTCTGAGACCAACTGTTTAGGGACCCCGAATCGAGTGATAACATGGTTAAAGAAGAAACGGGAAGTGGTATCAGCTGTACAGTTGAAGGTAGGCATGGCTTCCGCCCATTTGGTGAAGTAATCAACGGCGACAACGATGTGCTTATGGCTGTTCGCAGATGGGGGTCTACACTCCATGAAGTCGATGGCCCACTTGCAAAAGGGACCAACGGTGACGACTGGATGTAATGGAGCAGGTGGTGTCTGAGCCTTGGGGGCAAAAAGTTGGCAGTTATGGCAATGCTTGACCGCAGTGATGCAATCGGTGAAAAGTGTGGGCCAGAAGTATCTGACGCAGACGACCTTTTGGGCAGTGGCCATCCCTGAGAAATGGCCACCGTAGGCACCGCTATGAAAATCGTTAAGGACCTGTCCAGCTTCTTCGTGTGTAAGGCAACGACGAAGAATTGTGTCGACTCCTCGCCGGTAAAGGACATCTCCTATGAGGAGGTAGGGAGCGGCCTGGTGCCGGATACGACGATGTTCATTACGAGTGACGGTGGGTCGGAACTTCTTCGTGCGCAGGTATAACAAGATATCACCGTACCACGGGTCATCGGACGAGATAGTGAACAAGTGATTATCGGGTAACTCCTCGGAGATAGGTGGGGCCGGGATGAAGGAAGGAAGATCGGTGATGAGCTGGGCAAGTGCAAGGGCTTTAGTGCTCTTAGGTGTTCGGAACTTGAGGTCATATTCCTGGAGGATAATGACCCATTTAGCCACACGACCTTGGAGGAGACGCCGGTTTAAGAGATATACCATGGGGTTAGAGTCGGCGACGACTGTGGTGTGACTAAGTAAAATGTAGTGTCGCAATTTTGGACGGAAAATACCACTGCTAGGGCTAGTCTCTCCTCATATGGGTAATGTAGGGGTGGACCGGAAAAGGTCTGGCTGACGTAGTAAATGACATGCTCTTGGCATGAGGTGTCTTCTTGAACCAAGACTTTGGACACAGCATGCTCAGATGTCGAGACGTAGAGGATGAAGTCCTGAGAGAAATATGGAGGGGAGATCAAGGGGGCTTGTGTGAGGACTTTCTTGAGGTCTTGGAATGCAGCTTCTGCTTGTGCATCCCAGATAAAGGGTATGTGGGTACGGAGTAGGCGCAAGAAACCGTGAATGGTTGTGGCGTAATCAGGAACGAAGTGTCGAAGAAAATTGGATCACCCTTGCAGACTTTGGAGTTGCCAGAGCGTTCGAGGAGAGGGAAGGTCTAAGATGGCTTGGACTTTCAGGGGATCAATAGTAATTCCTTTCTGGGAAATAATGAAACCTAACAAACGGCCTGCCGGAACGCAAAAGACGCACTTGTGTGGTTTCAAGCGGATCTGATATTTGCGACAACGCAAGAAAACTTGCCGAAGGTCATTAAGGTGGTCTAATCGTTTTCGGGAACGAGCTGTAAGGTCATCAAGGTAGACGAGCAGGATATGGACCAAATCATGAAAGCAATAGGTCATGGCCCACTGGAATGTGGCACCAGCATTTTTAAGGCCGAAAGGCATGACGCGATAGGCAAAGGTGCCCCATGGGGTAGTGAAAGCAGTTTTGTACTGGTCTTCCTTGCGGATTTGGATCTGATTGTATCCTAAAAAACGGTCCATGAACGAGAGGACTTCATGCCCCGCACACGCATCAATGAGCTGGTCAATAAATGGCATAGGGAAATTGTCTTTGGGATAGGCGCGGTTTAAGTCTCGGAAGTCAGTGCATACTCTAATGGTGCCTTGTTTCTTATTGACAGGAACAGGGTTTGAAAACCATGTGGTATAGGCAATAGGATAAATGAATCCTGCCGTGCGTAGCTTCTCAATCTCTGCTTTGACAGCTGGGAGTTTTGAGGGATGAATGGGACGCTTTTTTTGATGAACGGGGGGTATATCAGGCCATGTGTCAATGTGGTGCTCTATAATGGCAGGGTCAAGACCAGGCATTTCGGTATAGGACCAGGCAAAGACATCACGAAATCCTTTGAAGAGTGCTTTGTATTCTTCAATCTCCTGCTCAGTGCAAGATGCTCCTAAAGCGATGAGTTCGGGGGTTCCTCCGGGGGCAGCGATATCAATTTGGATGACAAGTGAGATGTTGGCCATGTTACCCTCTTCGAAGGCGTCAGGAGCAGGAATAGGGTCCTTGAACCAATCGACCTTGGGGGGAAGGAAGTCTTTGGATTCAACTGCAAATTGGGTAGTAGTGTTAGAGGAAGATCCATCTGGGAGGAAGTAGGAACGATGGTGCATGTCATCCCAAGGATAATCTAGGGCAGTGAGAGCCTCGAGGATCTCCTCATCCGTATGGAATGTTTGTGTCGTCAAATCGGTTGACGAAGGAGTAGTGGTGGAAGAGATCATATAAATGGTATTAACCTCTTCGGAAGAGGAAGAGTCCGGGGGGTGGATTTCCACGATGGTGGGTGGTGCCGTCTCAAGATCCAGATTGTTCATTTCAAAGAGAGCTACTCTATACTCAGGGAGATCGGGACAGTGATGTGAGTAATGCCCGTAGACATAGCATAAGGCACAGGAGTGGTTAGTGCGCAGGGATTTGTCGCAGGGCATAGGGGTTGGATCTAGATGGATAACCGGGATAGTGGGGTCGTCGTCAAGCAGTTGCTTGTATTCCTGTAATGCCGGTAACTGAGGACATAGGTGAGTCGCATGGCCCAACTCATCGCACAGCGCGCATTTGGGAGGAGCACGAAACATAGGGGGATTTTTGACTGTCTTAGGAGGTGGGACAGCAGTGTAAGGTTGGGGGCCTCTGCCTCCAATGGTTTTGGTAAGCAGAGGGGGGGAGGTTCGTGGAGGACGACGGGGTAGCGATACCAGGAGGTGGTTGACTAGTAGTGGCAATGGGTTGCACCGGTTGAAGGACGACATCAGGTGTCGACAGACGAATGGGAGGCGAAAGATACCAAACGGGTAATCCTAAGGTTAACCCAGGAAGGCTGAGGGTGGCCATGACCAGGGCGCTAACTACTCCTGAGGGAGGGAAAAGGAAAGGAATGGTATGGATGGGTGTAGCACCAATGTGACTAGGTACCAAAGGGGGTTGAGGCAACAAGGGCGGTTGAGTAGTAGGAGTTCGCTTGTTATGGGACAGGGTACATAGGTCAGACACTTCAGTGGCAGGTGACGGGGGTGGAATATATGGGAAGGTTGAGGTCATTGGTGCGTAAGAGTAAATGCCCATCCCCAAAGAAGAAACGAAAGAGGTGGTGGAACCCGAAATAGGTTGTTCAATCATGGGGAGAACATTTTCGGGTGCCGCGGGGGCATTGGGATCATGGTAAGTGAGTTGGTCAACCTTGACCACACGTCCCTCATGGGGGAACATCATGGTACGAAAAACCATAGAAGCCACTGCTCGCATGGCATACATGTAGCTGCGGCGAAGTAAAAGGTTATAGTCAAGTTGTGCATTGATAACCTCTATGTTTACGAGGACGGTATTGCCAGCCAGCTGGAGGGGGATGTTAGTTAATAGGCCTTGTGGTTGAGCTGAACGGCCGTCGTAGGCTCGCAATACAGTAGAGGACTGTTGGAGAGGGGGGGATCCCATTTTCTGCCAGATGGAGGTGGGCATGACACATGTAGAAGCACCCTCATCAATAATGCATCAATGGACGACAAAATTCCGAATGGAAACAGAAACTTGGAATGCCAAAGTGGAAGGTAGGCGAGGTTCGGATTGGTCCAAATCAAATGCCATTAACTGCAAATCATTTGGATCGATAGCCCCAATGGCTGAGAGTAAAGTATTGCGTTGCGAAGGACAGTTTTTTAAGACTTCTAACGCAGACATGGCTGCGGGGGATTGGGCTAAGTCATCGACAATGTTGTAATTGGAAGCAGCCCGCGCATTGGAGTTATTGTTGATATGACAAAGTGGGAAACGGGGCGCTTTGGGAGCGCCATCTAGTGGAGGTGGAGGTATACGTAACGCCTGATCAGTGGGATGAGCGTTAGTAGGTGTATCGGCGGGAGGGGCTTCAGGGGTGGAGCCATATTGGTTCCGCTGGGTCTGCAGGTTGATCTCATCGTAGGACATCATCAACAAGTGGTGGGTAACTGAGTCAAGCGTGGGTTGATCGGGAGCAACGTAAGTGATTAGTTGTTGGGTTGGCGTGTTGGCTTGAGGAGGAGCCAACGGTTGGGTGTTCACTACGCCTTGGGTTGGTAAGGGGTTTTGTAGCACCAAAGGTGGCTGCTGAGGTTGTGGGGGGTTGGGTGGTGCTTGAGGAGCCGCCTGCCCTTGGCGGTGTACATCCGCAGCCAAAAGTTGCTGAACTCACTCCATATGTGGGAAAAAATGTGTGTAGTGGCCATAGACCCCGCAAACAGAACAAGGATAGTTTGTGCGCAAATTGGGGTTTTTAGCCTGCTTGGGCCGGTGATCAGGGTTTTGGTTATCAGGGGCCGCATTATTACTAGCGGGAGGATTAGGGTGTTGACCAGCTTGCTCGGTCGGTTGGTTGTTTCCACGATTTCGGCCTCTGCCGTGGTTTTGTTGGCCCTAGTTGCATTGGTTGTTCTGGTTTTGCTGCGGGTTTTGTTGAGCGTAAACCTGCCCTTGGACAATAGGTGGATTCTGAGGTTGCGCGTGGGATGGAGCAGGCTATGGTGGATGATATGTAGGTGGAGGCTGCGCAAGTGCAGCAACCTGAGGGGGTTGCTGATAGTGCTGTGGAGCAGATTGTGGGTGTGCCGCAGGGGTTGGTGCAGCCTGCTGGTGATAGTAGGGCTGAGGTGCGACAGGGGGGGCATGAGCAGGAGTCGCATGACCGAAACACTGTGGTGGACATGAGGGTCCATGGGTATGATGGTGATGTGTCATGGGAGCATATGGGTTGTTTGCTCCAGACTGTAAGGTATCCCGCGAAGGGTCAGGGCCAGGGGTAGGACGGGCTATGGAAAATGGCTGAGGCTGCAAAGAGACACGGCCAATGATGCCGTCAGCAGCATGGGATGCCCCCAGCGCATCGCGATGGGAGGAATCGTCGCGAGGGGCGTCAGGTATTATGGTATAAAGATAACCCGACTGGGCGTAAATGAGATCGAACTGTTGGGCTTTAAGGATAGCCTCTTCTTCAGACTAGGGTCTTTTGGATGCCACATCCTTAGCAATGATAGGAAGGAGGGATTTGAGGAACCAGTCTAGGAAGATCCGGTCGTCTAACTTGATCTTGCATAAACTACGGTGTCGACGCCATTCATGAATGTGGTCCATGATGTGGGTAGCCGTGTTTTGTCTGCATGATAGTAGGATCTCAATGCCTGCGTCGTAGCGGATAGGTAACTGGAAGAACTGCAGGTAGGTCGAGGCAAGGGAATTAAAGGTGGCATGGGTTCCATGGGGTTGTTCGATATACCACTTGGCAGCAGAGCCAGTGAAGGTGCGCTGTAATAAACGGAGGCGAATAGAGTCGTCTACTATGGAGTTGGAGGAACACCATAGATGGAAGGACATGATATGGTTCTGTGGGTCCTCACCTGCCTTTCCCTCGAACTTAGGGATGTCAAAGGGGATCTTGGTGGGCATGTGAGGCCATGCAAGGTCGTGTCGGATGGGGTCGTTGGTTAATCTGGCTAGGTCAGGCAGGTTGAGGCTAGCCATGAATGGAAAACTCGACGAATGATGTGACACGGTAGTGGGTTGGACCACGTTGTGGCCAATGCCCCCAAGTGGAGGGGTCATGTGCGGGATGTTGCCCCCAAGTGGGGGAACCAAGGTGGTATAGGAAGGTCCTGCACCACCATGGGTAGTATGGGTCACTAATGGAGTAGGGATAGGTATTCCTGCTGCGGGAATCAGTGCTCTGAGGGGGACAGTAGAGGGGGCCCTCGTGGAGGGCATACCCAAAGTAGGTGTGGTAACTGGTGTCATGGTGGATGTGCCACCAACGGTCCCCACTAAGATGGGAGTTGGAGTCACGCCAGCCATGGGGCTAGTAGGGGCAGTGTAAAGGGGGTTCTCAGAGTCTGGCTCAGAATCGGAGGTAAAGTAAGGGGCGTCAGTATCTGGTGACGGATTTCTATGCCACTGACGAGTGGAGTCAAGTGACAAGGCTCGAGATCTATGATGAGTGGTATCAAGGGATGATAACCTGTGTCGATGACGGGTGGTGTCAAGTGAACCGTGCTGTGGGGGCTCGCCTCTGAGGCTCTGAGAATGTCTCGAGG
>LPNX010815387.1:200938-232205 GCA_001517045.1 Pseudotsuga menziesii | reverse complement strand
ACCGCGGGTTTGAGGGAAACAGGCGTGGTCAGGTCGCGGCTTTCGGGAGAAAAAAAAAAAAAAATCAGACAGCGGGTTTGTGGTGGAATCGTGCGGTCGGACTGCGGGTTTGAACGAAACAGGCGCGGACAGGTCGCGGCTTTCTGGCCGATAGCGGTGGTCAGAACACAGAAAACAGGAAAAAAAACGCAGTCGAGCTGCAGGAAATGGGACGACAGTCGCTGTCGGGTCGCAGCTAAGAACTGGAAAGGCGTGGTCGAGACGCGGGTAAAAAAACCATCAGGGGCGGTCGGATCGCAGAAAACAGGAAAAAAGGACGCGGTCTAGTCGTAGCTAAGAGCTCGAAAGGCGCGGTCGGGTCGCAGCTAAGGGCTGGAAAGACGCGGTTGGAACGCGACTGTGAAGGAAAAAATGACGGTTTACGGCTGCCGAAAACGACAGCCGAAAGGACAAAATGGAAAATAAAATAAAATAAAAACCAGTGGAGTCGCCAAAACTGTGGCTAGGGTTTCACCCCTAGCTTGTGCGATTGAGCACCTACTAAGGACAATGGATTCCTTAGTAGCAGTTCAATAATATATGAAATAAAAGATGCTAAACAGTAATGAAAATTAATCTAAACATGTTCATGAAGCAAAAAATTAAAAGGTAAATAATGAATTTTATTGATCTGACCTCCAATGTGGAGGTTGGTGAAGCCCGTTGCGCTGATCTGAGAGGTTGCTCTGAGCTCCAGCTACTCCTTCTCTTTCTCCAATGGTGGAAATGGGCCAAAAGGGGCTCTCACGGTGAAAGTAGCTCAATGGTGAGCTTGGGTTTCAAGAGCAATTTTGGCAGAGGCAAGATACTTGTGATTGTGGATGTGGAATAAGGGGTCTCCATCACTTATTTATAGTGGTGGAGTGCCGGTTTAGGGTTAGGGTTTCAGTTGTTTAAGGTTTTTTCCTCCTTTTCCTCATTATTATATATTTTTTTCTTCCTTTTTGGAGACTTTTTCCTTTTTGGAGGAATTTTGGATATTTTTTGGAGGAAAAGAGGGTTTTATGGCCTTTTGGAGGCATTTTAGGCCTTTTGGAGGCTTTTCAGATGGTTTTATGGGTTTTTGATGGAAATATGGTAGGAAAATGGACAAATGAGCCATGTAATGGGATAGATGAGGTAGTGAACCTTTTTTGGGGGTTAACACAAGGTATCAAAGATCAATGTATACCAAGTTCCAAATCCATTGGGGCAGTTCCATCATCTTCGCTGCAAACTTCAAAAATTGCTCCAGAGACCAAAATTAATGCAAACAACAGGACTAATCTAACAAAAAGAATTTTGCGGGTATTTAGAAATTTTGTTTTTAAAAGGAAATTATCGTCATATGGAGCTTATTCATCTCTATATATCTAACTACTAGATGTCATTCTCCATTCTAAGTAATATCCAACTTGCAGTGAAGCCAACCAAGGAAATGGTTCCATAAGTCCCATTTCCTCACGTATAGTATGGAGAATACTAATAAAGGACCAAGTGATATTGAGTTATAACAAAGAAATTGTCCTTTACAATAAAGATCTAACCATACATTACCAATTTCCATCTGTTCCATGTATTTTTCTATAGGATCATAGAAACCCTAATGGGTATCGAATCTCTCGGTTGTTTGCTTGCTATGACACAAATGTTCCGACTGCCACTCGTCTAGTATCATGTGGAGGAGACGCACCAAAAGGAATTGGGACATCTCCTTTGGTTCTTCATTACTCGCAGTTTCAGCCTTTATGTGTGGACTTTTAGGGCTATAGGTTCAATTCCTTACAAGTGTTGCAAAGAAATCGGCGTTGCACTCCTCTATAGAATTGGGAAACTCTGTTCTTTGGCCTAGGAGGCATGGAGAAAATTATTCTTTATGGTGTTCATCTGCTCTTTGGTAATCATTTGGATCGAGAAACTCTTCCATAGAATTGGGGATGCGACCATTGAGTTCATTGTACTACCCAGAGGGGTCTCTTGTCCAATCATGTTGGGAGAATTGTTTGAAATCCAACCCCTGGGACCCATGATCTAGCTGGTTTTCTAAAGAACCATGTATAGAACCTCGCAAGTAGTATTTGAATGATGCAATTTGTTCTTGTATTTTGTCTTCAGGAATCATACTTTCATATTTTGGACTCGCTCTAGTAAGGGTGCATTCACCTTCTCAAAAGAAACAAAAAATCTCTCGCCTTGACACGAGGTGTTCGGTCCCCAAATACTCGGAGACATTTTGATTTCAGGAACCATGTATCTTTCCTATTAGGATAAATATTTATAATACATGTGTCAGTATTATCAGGCACGCCACTCCAATAACCATCTTCGTATTCATCATATATGGGTGCGCCAGAATATTGCTCGAGGCTATCCCACGTGCAATCTGCAATAAGTTGGTTGCAATCTTGTGGGCGTGGAAAGGTAAAACCGCCCACCATTCCTCCTTTGTGATGATATTATTTTTGTATATTTGAGTACGAATCAAGTTTCCAAGGGAAGTCTCCCTTCGTCTCATGCAGCTCTACGAGGTTCAAATCTCCGTCATTTTCAATATTACTGCCCTGGTCTGGAAACCTTCTTGATAACCTGAGATTTTCATCAACCTCCAATGCATCAGCAAACATCTTCTGTAACGAATACGATTTTCTATATAATAGAAACAGAGACAAATCGGGGGTAAAAACATATGCACTTTGTATCTTTGCGGCACTTTTTAAGGGATGAATTTCCTTGGGCATGCCATAATATAAACTCACAAAACGTCTGTTGAAACTTGACGTAGTTTCACTCTCATGTTTTCTCATAGAATAAAAGACTAAGAGAACCCATTCTAAAGAGCTCTTTTCACCCCAAATATCTAGGAACACATAAGAAAAATCTTCCCATGTACCGATGGATCCAGGTTGTAAATGTCTGAACCATCATTTGACACGGCCTCGCAAATATTGGGAAAAATATCTCATACAAACATCATCATGCTCTATCTTGAAAGATCGAGAAAATACTCAAAACCATGTCGACATTTCTCAATTGTACGGTCTTCATTTTTTTCGTCAAACTCAGGAAGGTATTTATAATGTTTTGCATGGAATTCATGAAGGATCTGAGGCAGACAAAGAAGCATGTATAGAATTTGGGTATTGGATGCAACGAGATCTTGTGGAAAATGATCGCTCTAGGAAACTGTATCATGAGGCTCCTCTGGTGACCTTTTAGTATCAAGGATTTTCGGTGGAGGATCCCGACCAAAATTAGATGTATAGGATGGGGAGATATTCTTCGTCCGTAGGGAAGGATATACAAGAGTAAACTCATGGATTTGCTTGGAATGAAATAAGCTGTGGAAAAACATATTAACAAACTTAAGGAAAAATAAAGAAATATTCACAAGAAGAGCCAATACGTTCTGGAGGACGCTAGATCTTAAGTACCTCATCTTCTCTTCAAGCCTACCCATGTCTTCACCGCAAACTTATGGATGTCATAGAGAGCTGCCATTACCTCCTTGGAAACTTAAATTTCTATACCATGGCATCAGTGGATCTATCATAGTATCAAAAGCACGGGTTTATGAAAGTCATCAAGTGAGAGATTCATTTTCTTCTAGATGCCCGACCGCCATTCACCTTTGACAATCTAGTCTGCTGCCATATTTTCAAGAGGTTTCAAAACTTCCTCCTCATATCGGTCTTTTTCGGCCATTGATCTCCCTAGCAGAGTTTTCGTTCAAAACTTCTAACTTGGAGTCTTCGGGGAAAATGGTACAACCATTTCACATGCAGAAGCCTCTGTTTTCCCTCAGAAACCCTTTATCCTTTGAATCTTTTTCGTTCTTCCCATGGATGATATTCAATCTCGTCCCTGGAAACAGTGCCAATTTGTTAGCACCCAGAATCACATCCAAGGTTGTAGGAAGGTGGATCCTAAGGTAATAGAAGAACCACTTTAGGAAAGGGAGCTGGATCCTCCAATTCCAGAGAGGGATCTTTCACAAATACATAAACAGGGCCATATTTATATTGTCACAATTGGGTATCGAACATGTGGTGGTTGGAGGTGAAATAAAGATAAATCGGGATATGGAATCAAAATAAAAACTCAAAGAGATAGAGCAGTTTTCATGGGAAAATGATTAAAAGAGAGAGATAGTGCTTCGATTACTGTCATTGTATTTAGGGCCTAGTGAAAAGTAGAATGATGACAGTCTGCTAACGTGGAGCCCCACTAGGATGAATTCCACACCAGTTTTGGAAGAAATATTTTTTTGGATGTCAAAGACAATGGCAGGAGCATATGAGTATGAGTTCTTGGTCATTATACACTAAGACTACGACTTGAAGAAGACACGCGGTATAAAAAGGATAGCTGGAAAACATGCAGATAAGAAAGAAAGCACAAACTATAATTTTGGAAACACATAAGAATTCTTGAAATGAGTATGACCAACATTTATATCTGTATATTTCTTCAAGGTCTCGTAGAAACGATAGTCTTACAAACTTAAAAATATATCAACCCATTAACCCTATCTCCCTCGGCAAGGATATTTTTATAACGTTTCACACCCCCAAGGCTAATCCTCAAAATAGGGCCTGAAACTATTTACAGTCATAATCAAAATACTAACTAACTAGAAAGTGGCACCTCTACCACTATTTACATATGTTAACCGAACATCATGGAGAAAATAAGAATGCTTGGTATGGACGTGTTGAGGCCTAGAAATTCACAGGCAACAACATCAACAGATTGTCCCTAGTCAACATTCCCAACTAGCCCATGACTATTTGGTATAGGGAATCCATAGGTCAAGTAACAAAAACAAAGGCTTTTACCGGTTGCGGCCCGGTACACCATATATATTTTTGTATTTTTTACTTTAAGTATGATATGCAAGTGCCTATCTAAGATGCAGATTGATAAAGATTGCAAGGAGCGGTCACAACGTGATGCATAGGTTCTTACCTCTTGTCTTAGACTTTCTCGCATCTAAATCACACACAACTAGAAAAACAACACTAACTAAGCTGTCCCTAGGGAGCAAGATAATCAATTCATGAGTAATGTAATATTGCTCATATGTTAAGATAAATCACAGATAACTGTTCTTAGAATCAAAACACATAAACATGAATAAAGATATACACAACAAGGTAGCTCATCAACTATTAAAACATTCATTACTCATAGTGGAAATTATCATAGAATAAACCAGAGAACATTCATGTAAGAACATAGGTTCATAAAGTTAGAACAATCTCTCGGTTAAGGAAACACAGCTGAAAATGAAATAGTTCCCCTTCAACATTGTTCATTTCATCACATTTGAACATTCCACACAGCACTTTCTCCAACAGGCAAAAATTTGTAATTTATTATTGCAAAATGAAGTAGTTCCTCTTACAACAAGTGGTTCACGAGTTTCTCTGGGAAAAAGCCCCTCCTCCTATCTAATTCTTCTATATTTATACAAAAGAGAAAAACTATTGGGCTGCCCACAAATGACTCTTGGGCTTCCCCAACGCTTCACCTCCCACACTTTTATCTCTTTAAGTCCTTATAAAATTTACAATATATTACAATAAAACAAACACATAAAGTGCTTATAATAAGGAGGGTCCCGCTTGACTATTCAAGAACTTCTTCCACGCTGAAGCTTCTGAGGCAATGTTTTCGAACTCAGAAGGTTCTAAAAAATGAATATTGATTTCAAAATTTAGCGGCTTGATTTCTTATTACTTCGATCTTGGCTGAGCCCAGGTGAAGTTGAACCTCTAGCAATTGTACACTAACCGTAGAGTGAGCTACCTCATTTCTCAGGGTATTCTCAACTAGGGCTTTGATGTGCTGAATCCTTTGTTCATATTCATGATATCGCCTTTGCAACATCTCCAAAAATAGGTTGTGGTGTAGAAAGGTGTCCATCCTTTGTTCAGCAGCAACCTGGCAACGATTGTAAGTAATCAAAAGCCTCCTGCGGAACTTTGTACAAGATCCTTTTGTCTTTTTTACAGCCTTCTTGAATTCATCGACTGTATTTATGGAAAACTCCAATAAATCATAGTCTTGCCTCAGGCCTTGTTGATCTTTTGCTGGTAGATATACAGGGGTTTCCTCATTTGCTTCTAATGTAGCTAATCTTCTCATCATGACTTCAATAATGTCTTGTGATCTGTCCATGAAATATGAAGAAGTTTCTAAAATTTCTTCCAGCCTATTGTCTATTTGCACAAACCTGAACCTCTCTTCTTCTATGGCTACTTGCAGCTGGTGCATCTTGCTCCTTTGTGCTAGAACATGCTCCTTGAAAGGTAGAAGGTTGACTTGCTGTTTCCTAGCCTCTTCTAAAGCTGTTGTTAATGAAGTAACCTATTATTTAAGCTCTGCAGTCTTCCCCTGATATTTCCTCTCAGACTCCTCTAAGGTAGCTTTCTGTAACTCCAACTCCCCTATCTTGCCTAGCAGCTGATCTTTTTATGTGTGAAGACTTTCACATACCGTCTTCAACTTATCCTTTTCTGTCCTTAACCCCTAACATTCATGCTATAGTTTTTCTAGATTTTCCTGGGCAACCTCCAGAGATCTCTTCTCTACCTGGAGGAATTGGAGCTCTACTTTTGAAGACTTTATTTCATGATGCATGTCTTCAAACTTTCTTTTCAATATGCTAGTTTCCTCTCTCTCCCTTCTTAGGGTATCTTTTAGTTGGGCAGCAGATTTCTTTGATTGTTCAAGATCAATCATTATCCAATCCACATTGTCCTCAGAAGCATGGATCAATGCTGCTCCAGCTCTGATAGTGAATCTTGGATCCCTGTCTGTCCCATACACCATTGTTGTGTCATTTATCATTTTACCTGACTGCCCCCTAGTCTTGACCTTCCTCTCGGTCCTCTTCACAATTTTTTTCTTTCCCTATCATGAAAAATAGTGTTGAAGTATGGCACCTCTTCTCCCTTCTTCTGCTTAAAAGGTATTAGTCTTATGGTAGGAACCACAGCCTGTCCCAATGTGCTACTAGCAGCTGCCTCAGGTTCTTGAACATCAGGATTACCCACATCCTGAACCTGGATTTCTACCGGATCGGAAGCTTGTTTCTCTGTCAGTTTTAACCTTTCTGCTTCTTGCTTCCTAAGTTCCTCATCCATTTTCCTTTTCCTTTCTTCTTCTTCAATCCTGGCAGCTTCTTCTTCCTTTATAGCTGCTTCTTGTTCAGCTCTTCTCTTTTCTTCCTCCTCACCTTTAAGCCAGCTTTTGGCTTCCTGTGCTAGCTTCCTAGCATCTTCGTCCCTTTTTCTAGCCTCTTCTTCCTCTGCCCTTTTCTGTTCATCCTGTCCTTTCCCGCCTTTGGTAGTGATTTTGTTTTTAAATATTCTTCTTAATGCAGTTATATTTTATGCACTTTGGAAAATGGATTCATCTTTATGCCAGTGGTTTGTGTACTCAAAAGTACATTTTCCTCCTTGTAGTGCTCTACCACTTTAATCTGGGAATCATTCCTGTGGAAATTTATTTCCCAAAAATGGAATTTTCCCAATTCTTCTACAAATTCATCGGCTTTCTTCACTCTTGTGAACTTATAGCTTCCCAACTTGAATGGTAAGGGAGGATAAGTGGCCTTCTTATGTTCAAATAAAAAACTCCCCATTCCATCTAAGAAGACCTGCCTAACTGCCTCTTTGTGTACCACATAATCATTGGCATATTTTGGCAGTAGTGAAGGTGCTCTGGAGCATCCATACATTTTGATATAAAGTCCATCCTCTGTTAAGTAGTAATCTGCATATTCTTCAATAGCCTGCAATGCTTCCTCCGACATGCAGTTTCACTCTTTTAAGAAAATCAATGTATATAATGGCATAATGAAGTGTTCACACACTTATCTATAGTGACGGTGGTATTTGTGTGCCCACAGTGGCTTGTAGGATGAGTAGATTGGTGTTCTCTCTCGATCCCAGATACACCACAGGTTTGGGAAAGGTTGGTTGCATAGTATGGAATCAATCAGTATAGAGCTCATGTAGAACTTTGATTTTTTCTGGGACACCCCTCCTAATGCTGAAGCAATGTAGGCTGAGAGGTTGTTTCATACAATGTTCGCCCAGTTGAACACTGTCCCTTGGGTTGCAACATAGAAGATTATAGGGACCCAACCCAACTTAAATCTTTTACTATGGGCTCTCCCGAAAATCCTGTTCAACATCAGGGAGATGAACCTGTAAGGGGTCCTTAAAGTGGTAGTATCATATTCCCCTGATGGCCTAGTCCTGAAACTCTTGCCAGGCACCAGCATTCTTTTCAGTGTCTCGACTAGGTCCAGATTAATTGTTTCTAGCCAGTCCTTAATCAAGTATACCTGGGCTTCCAGTAAGTGATAGGATAGTGATACGTACCCAGGGATATAAGTAGCATAACCCTATTTGTCAACATTGGATGAAATCATGGTGGTTACATCTTCCCTGTGCAGAATCCATCCAATCAACTCTGATCACGGGAAAAGCTCAGGTCTGGTAGCAACTCTCATCAACGCAGATCTCTCTATATTTTCATATATGGTTTCTTCCTCAAAATATGTGTCAGGTAACTCCCGGTGTGTTATTAGTCTATAGAATTACCCCCATTTATATTCAAGTTCCACAACCACTATGCATCTGGTATCCTAGTAAGTGTATTCAACCTTGGTGAAAATTTCAACCTCGGGTTCCTCCTCTACTATAGGATCCTTCTTCTTCTGCCATTTAGACATCTCGAATTCTGAAGAATTTCCCTGTCATACACAAAATCCTTTAGGTTTTGTTGGGCCATTCCTAAATAATATTTAAGGAATGGAGATAAACTGTATGAGCATTTTACCTCATTTAGGCTATTCATGATTGCAGCTATGAAAAAATAAATAAACAATATTCAAATACCAAATGTTTCTACACAAACCAATCTGCCAAAAAAAACTAAAACCAACCCATGACTAAAATTTGCAGAATCGACTCAAAATATCATGGCCTTTCTAAATGAAGAAAATCCCCTCCCCCCGTCCAGGAAAAACAGCCTCAAATCACCCCCTCGGTGCTACGAGATAAATCATCTGCATTAACAATCTCATCCTAAGCGGGGTGTAGCTTCAAAACCACAACCCTGGTCCACAAGAAACGTGAGCGACCATACTGGGGAACCAAAACGTGGGTATCTTCGAAATAAACATGAAAATGCCCTACTCTTGCCACTAACAGGGAAATACCCTCCCTGGACAACCATACATAGACTAGGGGAAACTGGTGCAGACAGTGTAATTCCCTTCTGCACCGGTTTCCCAAGCAGTCGGGTGCGGGTTACAAACTCATAATGGCTATGAATTTAACCATTAAGCAAACCAAAAACCCCCCACTGGGAAGCCATACCATCTACATAGATTAATATATATGCGCTTTGAAACGGAAAACTAGGTATCCACTAACCACAGAGGTGGGAATTAACCAAGGGCGAAAAACTCAGCTCAAGCATTCGAACGAAAATGGTAGAACGGGAATAAAGGCCTACCTGGCAATGCACTCTGTGACTGGTTGAGAAAAATCCACAAACCTCCATGGCGAAGCCACCTAGGAATGAGGTACTGACAGTGAGTACAGTGTTCTTCAAGAAATGATAACGATAGCCTGGGCAGTTCGTAAAAACAACAATAAAAATAAAAAACCCCAAACCTCGATATATACATCCCAGTCAACAAATAATCGACGGGAAAAATAAGACCATCGGGCGGCAAAACAACTACAGGATCGGCGATCCTATCAGTAGCATCTCTGTAACAACGGATGATGAAATGGCTATGAGACCCGTAATGGCATCAGAAAGAGAAACAAATAAAACCTCACATCAGAGTTCACCAGACTAAGGCCTCGAACCAATAGTTAGTTCAAGAGCCGCAACAGCGGAAACCATAAAGACACCGAGTTCAGTAGACCAATCAAAATCGGAGGTAAAGTAAACATGACTTAAGCGAAAAATATCGACCAAGTAGAAAACATAAATCAAACCACATAAGAAGAATAGTGCTTTCTAGAGCCACAACGACAAAATATGAAAGGACTAAGGACTTGCAAATCAAAAAACGGCAGGAATCGGAAGAGGTTAATACAACCGTCGGGGGACTTTGCAATACATCATCTGCAATGGCGGAAACTGTAGAGACAACACGTTTCGACGATATTCTAAAAATCCACCGATTAAGAAAAAACAAAGAAAGTGCATTGGAGACCAATAACCCTTGGATTGGACCTAATGTCTTTTTCCTTCTTCGCAACAGTGGGCGCACAGTTAACTGCATTTTTGACTCATAGTCTCAAACACTTCCAACGACAGGGCAAAGAATCAATGCAAACCGTAAAACAACACTGGCCTAAAAGTATTTCTTGAGCAAACATCAAACAAAACCAAGGAGCTGAGCAAAAACGAAATAAAAGGAGGGTCCTGAAATTTTTTGAATTTTGGGAAAATGTTGCAGCTGCAACAATTGGTGACTACCTAGTGAACCCCAGATTTCTAAATCAACTTTTCTCCCAATAAAAGATTGTTTAACCATTTAACTCATAAGCTGAATTCTTCTAGATGCTTGTATTCCTAAAATGGAAAACGCATGCACTTAAATCATTTATGACAGTCCATTCTTTGGAAATGGGAACACCAAAATACTCAAAGTCCGGATAACTCTTTTGAGGCTTAGTAGGTGATTTTTCTTTTACCTCTGTCTTTAGGTAGTTCTATCTTGAACACCATAGGATTGTAACATATGGTAAACATAATTATTCATTTGTTCCTCATTCCCATGCCAATTGCACTTTTGTGCCTTTCAAACTTTTTGTTCTTTGGAGTCCTCCACATGCCTTTCTTTCTAAATTATATTCAGGCTCTTCTATACATAGTGTCCTTTTGTGTGAGAGATGTATTTACTTTTCATCTCACGAACGGAGAAGAACTTTTCGCAAATCGGTATTTACTTTGCTTTGATATGTATTACTTATTTTAGGAGTTTTGACTCTTAACAACCTCTAGGCTTTTAAAATCATGACATGGGTTCATTTATATATAATAACTATTTACCTTGCTTCCTTTTTCGTGGGTCTTTTGCTATCACCCCCTAGGACATCTTAGATGTGAAATGGATGGAGCCTCGAAATAGTATTCCAGACCTCTTAATTCTAAGTTATTTTTAGGGGTTAAGCAGGACTTCAATGAGTGCATAGCCATTTAGGAAAAATACTTACTAGAATAAATTCTATCATTTCAAATAAAAATGCACAGTCTTATCCCAAAGATTTCAGTTTATCAAGAACCCTGATGCTTTCCATGCAACCAAAAGTTTGCCTCTTTTATTCAAAAACAAACCAAAATAACTAGAAACAACAGCAGTAAATCAAAGTGAAAACTGCATCAAATTATTTATGTACAAGGTCATCAAATCAAAAATCAAAGTAAAATTCGAGAACCAACCACTAATTGATCAGTTCTGTGCCCACCCCTAAAAATCTATCAACTTTTGAGTCATGGGGCTAGGCTTGATTGTAGATGTGAAATAACTAGCCATTATCTAATTCTGCTATTTTTGAAACCGAAACTACGTCTACGAATTTACAATCAATCCCATCAGCCCGTGAACATTGAAGGAGATAAGGCTGAGTGTCATTCATATTGCTGGCTTCTTCTGATGCAAGATGTTTTAGTTCAAGCTCCATTAGATAATTCCCCAAAACAAAATTTATTGATTCCTTTTCTTCTTCCAACTTAGTGATAGTGTGTTTCATGTAAGGTTCCCATAAAATTCTGATCTGGACTCCTTTATAAGGCAACCATAAATGTGACCAATCTAAAGTAAAATACCCCTTTAACCTTGCGGACCAGTCTCGATTTAGGATAATTCCATACCCATTTGGTATGTTTGCCACCACAATATCAATAAATTGACATATCTTTTCATTTGCAGATAAACGAATGAGAACATTCTCCATTTCCCCAACCACTTTGACACTAGTTCTGTCTAATTGATTAACTTCCCAAGCAGTAGGTTTTGGCTGCCCATTAATTTTTTTTCAGACTACGAGTGGCATAACATTCACTGATGATCTAGAATCTACCAAACAATTATGCACCTTATGGTTCAAAATTTCCAAATTCAAAAGGAAAGGTGGGGTTTTAAACCTAGCTTTCCCTTTCCCAGTTGATTCGACATCTTCCTCCATAGGTTTGTTTTCGGTGGGTGTCTCTTCCTTAGGCTCTTCAATCCTTTTAGTATTTTCCTTGTTAACACCTACTTACTCTTCCATAGGATTAACAGGCTTGTTGATTTGCTTCGAATCTTGGCTGATAATGGTGATTTCAGGTACTTTGTCATCATCATTGTTCTTTGGTTGTTTTATGACATTCTCTTGCAACTTCTTAATCTTTGAGATTATTGAATTGTCTTTATTTACCAAATCTAGGCCTTTTGTTGTCATTTGAATTTATGGTATATTCTCAGGTTTTAGAGTACTTCTTTCTGTATCAAAAAGAGAGAGACAATCCCATAAAAACATGGTATCATCCTCTTGTTTTTCTAAGGTTTTACTACCTTTTTTCTCTTCATCACTGTCCTCAGTTAATTTAGAATCCAAAATCTGATTCATCACCAATGTCATTGAATTTAACCATTGAGGACAATTCTTTTCAGAATGGGGTTGTTGATGAAAAGTGAAAAAATTATCCATCCCTACCTCTGTCATATTCATTGATGTTGAAATGTGCGGAGGGGTCTTGGATTGGTTGTTATCTTCTCTTTTTTTGTAATAAGGCTTATATGCTTTTTGAGTCTCTTTTTCTTTGTCCAAATCTATTATTCTATTGGATAGCTTTTGCATCATTTTTAACATCCCTTCAAAATCATGTGATTGCTCCTCTTTAGGTTTAGACAGCAATAAGGCTCTATCGCTGAAAGTTTTTTCTCCAGACTGCTCAGGATAATCTTCTATACTTTCCTTTTTCAGCCTCTACTCTTTCTGCTTCTTCGTAAGTCTCTGATAATGTAGGATTAACTTGAGATTTTGCGAACATAGCCAAGTCGGGACCTAAAGCTGAGGTATAATACTTAATCAGAACTTTGTCCGAGGGCTTATCAGTTGCAGAGAAGTTCTTAAGGTAAGAAAAAAATCTTTAAGTAAAACTATGCACCTTCTCTTTTATTTCTTTCTTTAAGGTGCACAGCCCTTTCATTAGAGTCGCATGAGTTTTTTGGGTTGCATATTTGCTTCTAAAAATCCTTTCAAAGGTATCCCAGTCTGGGATAGAGTTTGCAGGTAAACCAAAATACCAGGATGTTGTTGCTCCTTTAAGGGTATGCAAAAAAAGTCTACAAATGACATCCTCATGTTTCCCAGCCCTCAACCCTTCTATTGCCAAATAAAAACTTTGTAAATGGTCATCTACTAATATTTTCTCATTTGGATCAAACTTAGGCAACATCTTCTCAAAATCTTGAGGTAAGTCATGCAACGGAGGTGTTAAGTTCAGGGGTGATCTGGCTTTCCAAGCGGGTGGTGGATTTGGTGGGTTAGGTGGCTAGTTTGCATTTACACTTGCCATGAGTCTGGGTGCAGAGTGAGGAGGTGAAGGAATAGGATTTTGCATAGGAGAATAGTAAGGTGTGTTTGGGCCTGCTTGATTCAAAGGTTGAACAACTTCCTGTAATGCTACTTCTACTAACTCTTCCAAATGTCCAACCAACACCAAATATTCCAAGGTGGGATGATATTTCTTCTTGTATTCCCTTCGGGGTAAATAAGGGATAATGGGTAATCCTCGAATAATATTTACATAATCCCATGTGTGTCTTCTCAGATTATTTACTACTCGGTTGTCCACAGCAAACAAATGTTCTATATTCTCTTCAGTATTTGGGTCAGGAAATAAACTACTTTCAAAACTATCACTGATGGAGCTATTTCGAGGAAAAGGATTTCCCCAGCTACCCATGCACTAGTGGCCCACTTTCTAGCACCAGAAACTGTTGAGGCCTGGACATTTACAGGAAACAACAACAAGGGATTCTCCCCAGTCAACGTTCCCAACTAGCTCGTGACAGTTTGGTATAGGGAATCCATCCGGTTTGCGGTCTGGCTATCGTAGGTCAAGTAACAAAAACAAAGGGTTTTATTGTATTTTTGACTTTAAGTATGATATGCAAGTTCCTATCTAATATGCAGATTGATAAAGAATGCAAGGAGTGGTCACAATGTGATCTGTAGGTTCTTACCTCTCGTCTTAGACTTTCTCACATCTAAATCACACACAACTAGAAAAACAACACTAACTAAGTTGTCCCTAGGGAGCAAGATAATCAATTCATGAGTAATGTAGTATTGTTCATATGTTAAGATAAATCATAGATAGTTGTTCTTAGAATCAAAACACATAAACATGAATAAAGATACACATGACAAGGTAGCTCATCAACTGTTAAAACATTCATTACTCATAGTGGAAATTATCACAGAATAAACCAGAGAACATTCATGTAAGAACATAGGTTCAGAAAGTTAGAACAATCTCACGGTTAATGAAACATAGCTAAAAACGAAATAGTTCCCCTTCAACATTGTTCATTTCATCACATTTGAACATTCCACACAACACTTTCTCCAATAGGAAAAAAATTGTAATTTATTATTGCAAAACAAAGTAGTTCCTCTTACAACAAGCGGTTCACAAGTTTCTCTGGGGAAAATCTCCTCCTCCTATCTAGTTCTTCTATATTTATACAAACGAGAAAAATTGTTGGGCTGCCCAAAAATGACTCTAGGGATTCCCTAATGCTTCACCTCCCACACTTTTCTTTCATTAAGTGCTTATAAAATTTACAATATATTACAATAAAACAAACACATAAAGCGCTTATGAGGAGGATCCCACTTGACTATTCAAGAACTTCTTCCACGCTGAAGCTTCTGAGGCAATGTTTTTGAACTCAGAAGGTTCTAAAAAACACATATTGATTTCAAATTTAAAGGCATGATTTCTTATTACTTCAATCCTGGCTGAGCTCAGGAGAAGTTGATCCTCTAGCAACTGTACACTAACCGCGGAGTGAGCTACCTCATTTCTCAGGGTTTGATCATCTAGGGATTTGATGTGCTGAATCCTTTGTTCATATTCCTGATATCTCCTTTGCAACATCTCCAAAAATAGGTTGTGTTATGGAAAGGTGTCCATCCTTTGTTCAGCAGCAACCTGGCAACGATTGTAAGTAATCAAAAGCCTCCTGTAGAACTCTGTACAAGCTCCTTTTGTCTTCTTTATAGCCTTCTTGAATTCTTAGGCTATATTTATGGCAAACTCCAATAAATAATAGTCTTGCCTCAAGCCTTGTTGATCTTTTGTTGGAAGATCTATAGGGGTTTCCTTATTTGCTTCTAATCTGGCTAATATTCTCGTCAAGACTTCTAGAATGTCGTGTGATCTGTCCATGAAATATGAAGAAGTTTCTAAAATTTCTTCCAGCCTATTGTCTATTTGCACAACCTGACACCTCTCTTCTTCTATCGCTACTTGCAGCTAGTGCATCTTGCTCCTTTGTGCTAGAACATGCTCCTTGAAAGGTTGAAGGTTGACCTACTGTTCCCTGGCCTCTTCTAGAGCTGTTGTTAATGAAGTAACTTATTATTTAAGCTCTGCAGTCTGCCCCTGATATTTCCTCTCAGACTCCTCCAAGGTAGCTTTCTGTAACTCCAACTCCCCTATCTTTCCTAGCAACTGATCTTTTTTTGTGTGAAGACTTTCACATACCATATTCAACTCATCCTTTTCTGTCGTTAACCGCTGACATTCCTTCTGCAGTTTTTCTAGAGTTTCTTGGGAAAGCTCCAGAGATCTCTTCTCTACCTAGAGGAATTGGAGCTCTACTTTTGAAGAATTTATTTCATGCTGCATGTATTCAAACTTTCTTTTCAATCTACTACTTTCCTCTCTCTCCCTTCTTAGGGTATCTTTTAGCTGGGTAGCAGATTTCTTTGACTATTCAAGATCAGTCATTTTCCGATCCATATTGTCCTCAGAAGCATGGATCAATGCTTCTCCAGCTCTAATAGTGAATCTTGGATCCCTGTCTGTCCCATACACCACTGTTGTGTCATTTATCATTTTACCCGACTGCTCCCTAGTCTCAACCTTCCTCTCGATCCTATTCATAATTCTTTTTCTTTCCCTGTCATAAAAAATAGTGTTGAATTCCGACACCTCTTCTCCCTTCTTCTGCTCGAGAGGGATTAGTATTAGGGTAGGAACCACAGCCTATCCCAATGTGCTACTAGTAGCTGCCTCAGGCTCTTGAACATCAGGATTACTCACATCCTGAACCTAGATTTCTACCAGATCGGAAGCTTGTTGCTTTGTCAGTTTTAACCTTTCTACTTCTTTCTTCCTAAGTTCCTCATCCATTTTCCTTTTCTTTTCTTCTTCTTCAATCCTAGCATCTTCTTTTTCCTTTCTAGCTGCTTCTTGTTCAGCTCTTCTCTTTTCTTCCTCCTCACCTTTAAGCTCGCTTTCGGCTTCCTATGCTAGCTCCTAGCATCTTCATCCCTTTTTCTATCCTCTTCTTCCTTTGCCCTTTTCTGTTCATCCTATCCTTTCCCGCCTTTGGTAGTGATTTTCTTTTTAAATATTCTTCTTAATGCAGTTATATTTTCTGCACTTCGGAAAATGGATTCATCTTTATCCCATTGGTTTGTGTACACAAAATGTACATTTTCCTCCTTGCAGTGCTCTGCCACTTTATTCCCGGAATCGTTCCTGTGGAAATTTTATTTCCCCAAAATGGAATTTTCCCAATTCTTCTACAAATTCATCGGCTTTCTTCACTCTTGTGAACTTATAGCTTCCCAACTTGAATGGTAAGGGAGGATAAGTGGCCTTCTTATGTTCAAATAAAAAACTCCCAATGCCATCTAAGAAGACCCACCTAACTGCCTCTTTGTGTACCACATAATCAATGGCATATTTTGGAAGTAGTGAAGGTTCTCTGGAGCATCCATACATTCTGATATAAAGTCCATCCTCCGTTAAGTAGTAATATGCATATTCTTCAATAAACTACAATGCTTCCTCCGACATGCAGTTATATTTTTGGAAAAGCAATGTATATAATGGCATAATGAAGTGTTCACACACTTCTCTATAGTGATGGTGGTATTTGTGTGCCCACAGTGGCTTGTAGGCTGAGTAGACTGGTGTTCTCTCTCGATCCTAGATACACCACAGGTTTGGGAAAGGTTGGTTGCATAGTATGCAATCAATCAGTATAGAGCTCATGTAGAACTCTGATTTTTTCTCGGACACCCCTCCTAATGCTAAAGAAATGCAGGCTGAGAGACTGTTTGATACAATGTTCACCCAGTTGAACACTGTCCCTTGGGTTGCAACATAGAATATGATAGGGACCCAACCCAACTTAAATATTTTACCATGGGCTCTCCCGAAAATCTTGTTCAGCATCAGGGAAATGAACCTTTAAGGGTTCCTTAAAGTGGCAGTATCATATTCCCTTGATGGTCTAGTCCTGAAACTCTTTCCAAGCACCAGCATTATTTTCAGTGTCTCGACTAGGTCCAGATTAATTGTATTTATCTAGTCTTCATTCAAGTATACCTGGGCCTCCAGTAAGTGATAGGCTAGTGATACGTACCCAGGGCTATAAGCAGCATAACCCTGTTTGTCAACATTGGCCAAAATCATTGTGGTTACATCTGCCCTGGGCAGAATCCATCCAATCACCTCTGAGCACATGAAAAGCTCAAGTCTGGTAGCAACTCTCATCAACGCAGATCTCTCTATATTTGCATATATGGTTTCTTCCTCAAAACCTATGTCAGGAACCTCCTGGTGTGTTATTAGTATGTAGACTTCCCCCCATTTATATTCAGGTTCCACACCCACTATGCATCTGGTATCTTCGTAACTGTATTCAACCTTGGTGACAATTTCAACCTCGTGTTCCTCCTCTACTATAGGATCTTTCTTCTTCTGTCGTTTAGACATCTCAAATTATGAAGAGTTTCCCTATCATACACAAAATCCTTTAGGTTCTATTGAGACATTCCTAAATAATATTTAAAGAATGGAGACAAACTGTATGAGAATTTTATCTCATTTAGGATATTCATGATTGCAGCTATGAAAAAATAAATAAACAATATTCAAATACCAAATGTTTCTGCACAAACCAATCTGCCAAAAAAAACTAAAACCAGCCCATGACTAAAATTTACAGAATCGACTCAAAATATCATGGCCTCTCTAAATGAAGAAAATCCCCTCCCCCTGTCAAGGAAAAAAGCCTCAAATCACCCCCTCGGTGCTATGAGATAAATCATTCACATTAACAATCTCATCCTAAGCGGGGCGTAACTTCAAAACCATGACCCTGATCCACAAGAAACGCGAGCGACCATACTGGGGAACCAAAACCTGGGTATCTTTGAAATAAACAAGAAAACACCCTCCTCCTGCCACTAACATGGAAATACCCTTCCCAGATGGCCATACATAGACTGGGGAAAACTGGAGCAGACAGCATAACACCCATCTACATTGGTTTCCCAAGCAGTCAGGTGCGAGTTGCTAACTCATAACGACTACGAATTTAACCATTAAGCAAACCAGGAACCCCCCACCTGGAAACCATACCATCTACATAGATTAATATGTATGCACTGAGAAATGGAAAACTAGGCACCCAATAACCGTAGAGGTGGGAGTTAACCAAGGGTGACAAACTCAACTCAACCATTCGAACGAAAACGGTATAACAGGAATAAAGGCCTACCTGGCAATGCGCTGTGCAACTGGTGGAGAAAAATTCCACAAGCCTCCATGGCGGAACCACCTAGGAATGAGGTATCAATAGTGATTACAGTGTTCTACTCGAAATGATAACAACAGCACGGGAAATTTGCAAAAACAACAATAAAAATAAAAATCCCCAATCCTAAATATATACGTCCTGGTCAACAAATAATCGGTGGGAAAAATAAGACCATCAGGTGGCAAAACAACTATGGGATCGGCGATCCTGTCAACAGCATCTCCGCAATGGCGGATGATGAAATGGCTATTGTAGCTAGGGTTTCACCCCTAGCTTGTGCGAATGAGCACCTACTAAGGACAATGGATTCCTTAGTAGCAGTTCAATAATATATGAAATAAAAGATGCTAAAGAGTAATGAAAATTAATCTAAACATGTTCATGAAGCAAAAAAGTAAAAGGTAAATAATGAATTTTATTGATCTGACCTCCAATGTGGAGGTTGGTGAAGCCCATTGCGCTGATCCGAGAGGTTGCTCCGAGCTCCAGCTGCTCCTTCTCTTTCTCCAATGGTGGAAATGGGCCAAAAGGGGCTCTCACGGTGAAAGTAGCTCAATGGTGAGCTAGGGTTTCAGGAGCAATTTTGGCAGAGGCAGGATACTTATGATTGTGGATATGGAATAAGGGGTCTCCATCACTTATTTATAGTGGTCGAGTGCCGGTTTAGGGTTAGGGTTTCAGCTGTTTAGGGTTTTTTCCACCTTTTCCTCATTATTTTATATTTTTTTCTTCCTTTTTGGATACTTTTGCCTTTTTGGAGGAATTTTGGATAGTTTTTGGAGGAAAAGAGGGTTTTATGGCCTTTTGGAGGCATTTTAGGCCTTTTGGAGGCTTTTCAGATGGTTTTATGGGTTTTTGATGGAAATATGGTAGGAAAATGGACAAATGAGCCATGTAATGGGGTAGATGAGGTAGTGAAATTTTTTGGGTGTTAACAGCTATGAGACCCACAATGGCATCTGCAAGAGAAACAAATAAAACCTCGCATTAGAGTTCACCAGACTAAGGCCTCGGACCAATAGTTGGTTGAAGAGCTGCAACAACGGAAACCATAAAGACACCGAGTTCCATAGACCTATCAAAATTGGAGGTAAAATAAACATGACTTAAGCGAAAAATATCAACCAAGCAGAAAACATAAATCAAACCACATAGGAAGAATAGTGCTTTCTAGAGCCGCAACGACGAAAGTTGAGAAGACTAAGGACTTGCGAATCAAAAACTACAGGAATCGGAAGAGGTTAATACAATCGTCAGGGGACTTCGCAATACATCATCTGCAACGGTGGAAACCGTAGATACAACACATTCCAACGATATTCTAAAAAGACGTCGATTAAGAGAAAATAAATAAATCACATCGGAGACCAATAACCCTTGGATCGGACCTGATGTCTTGTTGCTTCTCCGCAACAATGGGTGCATGGTTAACTGCATTTTCGACTCATAGTATCAAACACTTTTGACAGCAGGGCAAAGAATCAATGCAAACCATAAAAAAACACTAGCCTAAAATTATTTCTTGATCAAACATCAAACAAAACCAAGGAGCTGAGCAAAAATGAAATAAAAGGAAGGTCCCGAAATTTTTTGAATTTTGGGAAAATGTTGCAGCTGCAATAGGATGGCAAGGCGACGCTTATGGTTCTAAGTTCATTGGTTTTGAATATGATGTCCCATGATGTTTTGGGTGGTTCATTGCTAAATGGGATCGAATCATTTACCTCCCCATTGAATTTGTAATGTGTCCTTCTTATCCATGTTTGTGTTCATTCTACGCTCAAAGGTTCCTTTAAAGGAATCTTTCTGCATGGGCTTAACACTGGCAAGAAAAATTGTGTTCCTTCTATGCTCAACCTTCCTTACAACTCCCTCTCTCTTGGTAACACTATTATACCAGGGGTTGTAAAGAAGGTTCGCATTTCCTTTGCTAGTAACAAGACTCTACAGTGGCTTGTCATTCTTATACTCCTCACCTCCCATGAGGAGGGTTCTCCTGCAGCCAAGACGATGGGGTGTGTCTTCAACCTCCTCACCACCTTAGAAAAAGTTGGTAGATGGGGTGCATGACAGTGGTGATGAATACTTTCTACCTTTGATGCTCTATTACAAGCATCCAATCCAGCAGAACGCTGCTAGAAACTATCATAATGTGTCGAGGCTTTGGAGGCAACGATTGCATCCAAGGGTTCTGGAGGGACACCCATGGGACATGAAATCCCAGGCACCACGCAGCTAGAGGTATGGCTATCTAAAAAATAGGTGGATCTCCTAAAGTGATGGATGTATTTTCCCTGATGCTCCCTTGGTGTAAAAAACCAGGGTCATATATGAGCATGGAATCAAACTCGCCAACCAACAACACACCCAAACTACCAAGTTTATCGAACTGGATTTCCATTGCATATTTTTCAGAATTCTTGAAACTTATAGAAAAATGATACCCTGAGTTTGCTTCTACATGGGCTCATCTTACGCACCTTAATGGATCTGAAAGGCATTGTTTATATAGGATTATAAAAATGGACACCGGGAAAACCTGCAACATCCTCGCACACTTTATCGTTGAGTAGCCGGGTGATGGCATAAGCGATCACGTGAGCCAAGGATTTCCTTTCCCATTGGAGATCTAGTCACGCAGCCTTATCTGTTGAGGCATTTCATTATTGGCTGTGGAAAAGACTCTTGGTGTTATCTGACCTTGTCGACTATACACTTCAGGGAATATGGATTGGACATTCTCCTTTCCTTTCATTCCTGCTGATGACGATATCAGAACAGTTCCCTTCTGTCACGTCTTCCTTGCTTCGTGTGGAGATCAGATTCATTGTTCCATATCTTATATATTCATGATATCCTTCTACTTCCACACGCCATCCATATGACATATATTTGGTTTTAGGCGAGCTGGCGCTCAATTACCTGTTGGGAGGACAGATCATACATGATGTTGTCCTTTCCACCTTCAAATCAAATTTAACATGGCCTCTATGAATATGAAATGTTCTAAACCGTTCGATCTGAACTCGCTCCATATCCATTGTCCACGTGTACAGAAACGTAATGTTTCACCAGCTTACAAGGCCACTTATCTCATGCTAGTCCCATTAACGAAGGCACTACCCACTATAGATTTTGTCTCAGAGAGATCTAGACCATCGAATGATGCACCACTTTAACCTATTTCATGGATCGAGAGATAGAAAACCCAACAAACACTCTATTCCAGCAAAATAGATCTCACCCGTCGATCTGCCTCCTATAGATTGTGACCCTTGGATCCTCAGGTCGATTTAGCATCATTTCACGGGAACACAAAGGATGTTTTGGTCATGCATGTGGTCTTTGCGAAAATCATCTCATCCATTAATATGGCCTTCCTTTATATTTTCACCATAGAAAACTCTCTCCTCTTTAACATGATATTTTGGCCACCCTCAGACAGGAATTTTATGTGATTTTGAGGATGCGGTCGATCTGTCCTACCTTCTTGCCATCGCCCGGTGAGTGAAAATAAGTGATAAAATAAATGAAGGAAAATGTGAGAATATTCTCATGGTTGAAACAAAATGCAGAACGGTTCCCCGTAGCTATCACAATCCACATGCCAATTTTCACCTCAAAAAGGGATTTTTTTCACCAAGTTGGGTAAAAAGCACAAACGGTAAAATATTTTTACTATTCATCCCTATTTATTCACTTTTTTATTATTTATTAATAATATTTATTATTTCTTACCCTTAATGGTCCTATATTGCTTAATTTTTGTCAAATTAGTGTTTAATGATCAATTTTTGAGAATTGCAGGGCTCATGGAGAAGTATTTCTGGTTATGGGAGAGTTATTTTTTTCCCTTTTTCATTTTCTAAAAAGTCAAAAAATCTTCCAAGCTCTCTTGAAACCATAGTTATGTTTGTTAAAAGTTAGGACAAAGGTTTTGAGTCTAATTTTACCACTTTTTCAGGCTTGTTAAACTCTTCATGAAAAAGGAACCCCTTCGTAGTTTTCTTTAAGTTCTTTTTTAACTCTTGAAATATGAAAATATTTCCAAGTGAACTTGTCACTTTTACGCTCATAAAATTACTTTAAAGGTCATATTTTTTTATGGTGGCTTACCCCTTTTCTGGTTCGATTAGACTAGTTACGAACAAGGTACACATTAGCCAACTCGTTAACTAGAAGAGTTCTCCAAGTTATTTTTTAATACTTTTTGGGCCTCAGGGACTCAAATTTACAAAAAAGAAATTTTTTGAGTCTTCTTTAGTTTCGTTCAAACTCTCTAAAACATGAATGACATTTATTTTTCTTTCATAGGACTCATTAAACTAAGCACTAAAAGACCCTTTCTGCGAATGAACCCCTCCTTTCTCAAGTTTGAAAAACATATGAGAATGGAATTATCCTATTATAATCTATAACGAGCATTTATTACCCTCTTCCATCTCATTACAAAGCAAAGAGTTACTCATCAATTATTATGAGGAAATTAAGGGAATGAAAATCATGTTTCATTTGTATTAATGGAAGCTTTCTAGTCACCTTTGAGAATGGAACCTATCTGTATTTCATTCAAACAATTGGGTTTTCATCTTGTCTCTAAGTTGATCCACTTTCAAGAGTCATGTCAATCCTTTGATTCATTTCATAGTATGCATCGTCTACCATCACATTATGTCTTGGCAGATGCCTCATCAAGTCAATGTTGTCATGTCTTCGGTCATGTCATTCAATGTTCAAAGGAAAGTTGTGTGTCAAAGAATCACCCTCTATAGTAAAACCTACCTCTCTTTTGTGTTTGTTACCTTTGAGTTATTCCTATGGTTACTTCATACTCAATTTCCAACAAAGTTTGTTCTGAGTTTCATTCCATTGATTTGGGATTGATCATGTCCCTCCTTCAACGAGACTATTCCTGTATACATGAATGAATCTTCCAAGAACTAGGCTTAGAAACAAGTTAGAACCTTGAGATCTACATGCCTAAATGGTAGGTTTCCTCTCTTTAGGAAATAGGCTTTCATTACTGACCTTTGATTGAAAGATTCAATCGAGTGTTCAACATTAGTTCTTCTATTCACATTAGGAGGAATGTACTAGGGTAACTTGGGAATCATTGACATTAATTGTGATTTCACTCGCACTTCTCAACAGTTCACATCATTGACCAGTAATCAAGTGGTTTCTACCATGTTCAACTTCAACACATCTATTTGCATGGATAGAATAATAATTTCTATAGTATGGGATGAAGACCCTCAATTTTTATTGGGATTTCATTTGTTATGTTTTCCTCCACCCAGGTTGCAATGGAGTATTTTGTATGAGTCATTGCGTGGATCCACATTGTATGTTCTTGGTTGTGCTTAGTTTTGTGTCTGTATGACATAGATCTGCATTGTATGTCTAGTAGATATGTCCAAATTTGAATCTTCTTCGCATGGATCTACGTTGTATTTAAGTAGACATAACATTTTGTATCTTACATGGATTTGTGTTGTATTGGTTGAAAGCCATGTTATGAGTCATTTTGGATGTATATCAAAGTGTAAAATTACGGCAGAATGATCTTGGTTATTGATGAGTCATGACCTTTGGATCTTTACCTCGAAGTAGTAACCTACTCTATTAAAGTCATTTTCCTATCGTTTCTCTCTAGCCTCATACTTTGAGGGGAATTTTGTTACACCTAAATCTCGTCACCGTCATGTTATGAGATGAGTATCCCATAGTTTGCTCTAATCTCTAAGATTTTGAAGTGAAGAAATGGGAGGAGAAGGATTATTCCCTTATTTTTCCATGATCTAAGCCACCACTATGCCTTATAATGGATAACAAATGGTACTCAATATGGAAACACAAATTTCTCATTGGTAAGGAATGGTGCTGCCACTTCTTTTCTTCATGAAACAAGCGGTACCCCTCAACACTGCTTGTTACTCTTCTTGAAAGTGTGGTGCTCGTCCTAAAAAGGTAAAAAAATAAGTTTCGAGAAGGTTCCCAAATGAAAATTCATGGAATCTCATCCCTAATAATATGGACAGGTGGAGATCGAATTCTCCTTTCCTTGGAATGATCCCACAACCTTCTCCTCTAAATCCTCAACCCATCCTATCCATCATGGATTTTAAATAGTGGCTCACCCCTCATGGGAAAGGACAAGAAGATTATGTTAAAGTATCAATACTCTGGTCAAGTAATCCCTAGCCTTCTTAGAGTCATTAGAGTGAAGGTGAAGTTTGAGGAAAGGTTCCATTGACCCTAAAATCTCCCAACACCAAGGCTTGGTTGTAACCTCTCCCTATTTTGTTATTATTACAAGCATTTTTTTCCCATAAACATTGTCTATTTCATTATAATTTTTTTTTATTGTCTTTATCCTTGTTCATTGACATATAAATATATATAATCTTGTTAATATTGTTCATTACAGTTTTATTCACCATGTAGCTCAAGTACAACAAGTTCATACCGTCAGATACGATTGTTAAAAGGTATGAGAGAATTTATTTCAAGTGATATATATTTGTAGGGAACGTTTTGCTGCATTTTAATGTGTTTTGTTTTAGATATGAACCATTCAGACTAGGGAAACAACCTTTTTTCTGCATTGGCTGATATTTTTCGTCAACAAGAATTGCAACAATTTTACATAGTTCATCATCCCCCAATAAAACATTTCCAAAATCACCTGGAACATAATCATGAAAGAATTTCCTGAAACCCTTGAATCTACTACCTAGTGATTACTAGTATTATCTAATGCAAGAATCAAAACATATTGTAATATTTCACCAACTACATTATCTTCCTATGTAGCCTCTCATTTCCCATCTCCTTTCTTCTTTGGACCTCTGCAGTGTTTCTTTAGAGGTCTTCTCTTACCATAGTTCCAACACTCTATTTTTCCCAATATGGAATTGGATCTTCCATTTCTAGACTTGTTGCGATTAGTTGGGATATTTCCTCTCTCCCTTTGTCTTCCTCTGCTCTCCAAGGTCAACACATTACTTGATGTGTCACCCGCACATTTTTCTTTGCATTTAGTCGCTAAGAATAAAACCAACAACATCATCAAATTTAAGTGTGTTTCAACTAGATATAAAGGTACTTACAACCATGTTCAAGACATTTTAGCTTTCTAGTTATGATCACAAGATTAGAAGATACCTAACCTCATCATCAAATTTCAATCCTACATAACTTTGCTTATTAGTAACTATATTAAATTCATTTAAATAGTGAGAGATAGATCCACCTTTTGACATATTCATATGAAATAAATGCTTCATTAACAATACCTTGATGGAAGGTGAGGATTATTCATAGAGTTTATCCAATGCACTCATCACACCCTTTGTTTTCTTTTCTTTTGAAATATTCAAAGCCACGAATGAAGCCATGGATGATTGTATTTTCCCAGTTCCTTTTTGTCAAGAACCTCCCATTTTTCATTCTTCATAGTCACCGATTGTTTTTTTTCCACCCAACAGTATGTATAGATCCTTCTGGTGCATATAGTCCTCCATTCGCGTCTTCCATAATTGGTATTTTTGGCCACTAAATTTATCAACCCTGAACTTTCCTTCTTTTGTCATTGCACCCACTCAAACCAGGAACCATTATTTCCTGCGATTTTACCATCCAAATTGACCTTTGTATTTGATACCAATTGTTATAACATGATCACAGAGAAATAATAATAAACAATATGCAAACATAAAACACACTAATACATTACAAGTGAGACACCAATATAACGTGGTTCACCCAAGATGGGCTACATCCACACAAAAATTGACAATCCTTTTATTATTATATTGTTAAGCTTCATGAAGGGATACAACGTGCAACAAACATGTTGCACTTCCTCTTCACACTCCCATAGTCTCTCTCACACAATCACAAAGATTGTTTTGCAATGCTACAATACTATACAATACACAGTCGTATTACAATGCTTTCCATTTATAAGTTAATTACCATGGGAAAATACCACGAGTCACCCAATACCATGGTCCCATAAACTGTTGGCCAACAAACATACCAAAAAATTATTTTTGGGGCTTCTCCCTCGGACCCCCTGGTAGGACAAGTCTATAGTAAAATTGGGGTACAAACATGGGTCAACAATAACACTTCTAAGTTAGGAAGATCAAGATCCACAACTAACTACCTAATCCATAGTTCTTGTCCTTAGACCATCAAGAACAATTTTGGATTATTCACTTAATGTATTTCGACCATAATGTCTGATTATGACCTCACACATTAGGGGGAATATATTATAATGATATTTAACATCCTTGATGAGAAAGATTTGTAGTGGACAACAAGATCCTTTCTACACCAAAAATTGACTTTGAAATAATGAATTTTTCACTCAATTAAAAACAAGCCACTATTTTTCCCAATAAAAAGGACAATTGGTCATGACATTAGGCCTAAAAGGTGCAACCATATTGATATGGACACTAAATTGAGCCCTAAAATAACAACTAGGGTTCCAAATTAAGAAAAGCAGTAGTGAGAAGGACACAATGACTTAAACATAAATTTGAATTTTGCATGGGAGAGACTTGTAATGCATGCACTTTGGAATGATCACCTATATTATACCTACTTAAAAGTTATAAAATATAACTATAGGGTGAAAATTTAGAGGTTGGAAAAGCCTAAAGTAAAAGGTTGAATAGTAGTATTGTATCCAAGTGTATAACGCATCCATTCTATTGAAATTTTTATTGAGGCTACGGGAAAAGAAAGGAACATAGAAATTGTAGAAGGGAAGTACGACAAGCATGAAAAAATTGATTGCATGTACTATATTCTTCTTAGTAAATTAATACACATATATTCACCCCCCCGCGCATGCGCACTATCCCAAAATACGTGTTATGTCTTTTTGGAGCAATGAATGGAGTGGTTTCTTTCTACATGATTGATTATTTGTTAAAACAAATGAGGAAGTTTGATTTTGTATTTTTTGTAGGTGCATTCAAAATTCTTAGGAGTGGGAACTATAATACAAGGATCCAAGATTAACAAATTCGTTGGACAAACTCTATTAATAAGTTGTAGTTTCCTTTCTTCTGAAAATGGTTTTTATTATTATCCATGTAGAATCTAGGGAAAAGTAGAAGTAATTAGTTTTTGTTTATCTATTAATGAATCTAACCGACGCAATGATTAAATCACTTTTCTTGTTAGAACTATGAAACTTTCTCTCACAACAAGAATCAAATTGTAGTTGTACATTATGGCAAGTTCTAGATTCATTCTAGGTCAATTATCATACTTCCACATAGATTGAAGGAGCAATTGTAATATTGTTTCAATAATAATTGCATGTTCTAATGAGAATGATATAAAGGACATTGGTTCCATTTGTCAAATCAATATGTTCAAAACTATGCCATTATATATATCGATTGATTACAATATGTCCAACATCATTAGTGACAAACAATTGATATAACATTTTGGTTCAACATAAACAAACACACATACACGCACACACAAACATAGATATATAGAATCCAATTTAATTTCATCTTAACTCTCAAACTTTTATGTACCTAGAGTTTTGTATCTCAATATTTTTATCCCTATTGATGCTTCATTGATACAGAGTCTACACTTAAGTATATATCACTAGGAATGTAAGACGAAAAGCTAAAAGTTACCCATTTTTCATTATCATCTACCAACCAAGTAAAAACTCCTAGAATTAGATAGTAAATACTCATAGAGTAACAATCATGCAATGTGTACCATGTTAGTTTGTTGTGTGATATTTTAAATAATTTTCATTCAAACCCGATTTAACTTAACCACCAAGATCAAAAGTAGTTGCTATCCCTAAAGAATAGTGATATCATAATTTTCCATAAAATAATCTCAATGATTGTTTCGTTTTATAGTGACTTCAATATTTATTATGACATATCCTACAAGATATCATTCTAGAAACCTTATTATACACAAAGTTCATTTCTAACATCTAATGCTTTTGCATATATACTGAAGCCAACAAATATTTTAAAGATTTGAACTGGACCACACATAATGTGAGGGAACGCATCACAAAGGTGCCTTAAATTTTCATCAAACTCTATAGCTCTTATATAATGATGGGCTTCTAACTACAAACAAAATGCTTTAGAAAAGACGCCATATATATGTTCACCGAACTCTAGATATGTGATATAATATTGAAGTTCTCCACTGCAAACAAAATTCTCGGAAGAATGGGTAGTAGATTGTGAATATAAAAATGAAAACGTCTTTGTTTTCTTAAGAAGGACAACAAATTCCTTGTAGCAATTTAGATATCTAATAATAATAATCCACCCGAAGTTCAAGGAACCATGACAAGGACGTCATAATGCCCGGTTAATATTCCATGATTATCATAGGTATAAGTTTTAAGAAAAGTAACTCTGCCATTCTATCATAAGCGGCAATGTTAGATATACACTCACATTTCGATTTTGCATTAATATTATTTAACTTTCATGTCTATTTATATTTTCATTTTCATCACAATTTTTACATTCCTATGGTTTTCATTTATTTAAGAAAGAAAAATATAAAAGTATTTTCGATTTACATTAATATTATTTAACTTTCATGTCCATTTATATTTTCAATTTCATCACAATTTTTTACATTGTTGCTTTCATGTCCATTTATATTTTCAATTTCATCATAATTTTTTACATTGTGGTTTTCATTTAGTTAAGAAAGAAAAATATGAAAGTATTTATAGGAATGTGTCTATATGTTAATCAATCGATGGCTAATGATATAGATATGAGGTGTCTAACTTAAAAAGGAATTTAATCTTTAGACTAGTTGTAATATTGTATTATGTTTATCTAACATCATAATTTCTAAAAACAGACATAAATAAATCGACAAACTAATATAATTAGTAATATCAATCTAAAGTCACATTTATATTAATAGTATTATTATGAAAGTTTTATGTAAATTTGAATTGCAATTTTTATTATGAAAACTTGTATTTTTATAGTCATTATAGTTTATTTCTTCTTTTTTAAATTGTCACTTTTGTTGGCAAACTAAGGAAAAAAAACATTGTGAACATGAAATGAATCTCGCAAACATTTTGATTTAGTAGATCATATTTTCTATGTGACACCCTCTTAGTACACGACTGGAAATGACGGAGTGCAAGAAAAAAACACTCTAAGTATTATCCTAGCGTCAAAATATTGCTAGGAGACTGAAAGTATGTGTGATTAAAACGATGATTAGGGACGAATCCACTAGGGAGAGAGGTTAACGACAACCAAATTCTTGGGAATCTAGTAGAGATAACTTGGTATCATCTTGGTTTCAATGAAGAGACCAGTTGCAATACTCGCCTTGGACCTTAAGTCATTCAATAAACGCTAAATCAATTTACTTACATGCTTAAATTGTGATCTACTCTTATATTTAAGATGTTTTCATGGAAATAAAATAACCTCCATAGGGAGAGGTCACTTCCACCTCACAATAGTCAATTTATTGAAAGGTAAAAGAAATTTTTATTATTTTTTGGAACATTATATATATGGTGGTGAAAGAACCTGTTATATATATATTATGTCATAAACAACATTACATATAAATATAATTAGAACATTATATATATAAAAATGAAATAACCGTGATATACATATGTATGGGTGATTACATAGAACATATTTAGGTTATAAGAACTTTGAATATATACATATAGAGAGAACAAAGTTCAACATAATATGATTTATCTTGATTATATTACTTTTTAACTTCATAAATGAGTAAGTTGGTGGCACGATTTCTCCTTGGGGATAATAATGGGATTTGTTCCCCTAGTAAGAGGTGGGTGAAATTTTCTCTGCCTCTTGTTTCCTTTTGGAAGAAAAACATGGACAATTTTCCATGTGTCCTGTGGAGGAGAGAAGAGTCTTCCTTTTTAAAGCCACGATTTTTCTGAGAGGAAAAAACACCACGAATGGGAAGATTGAAAATCATACCTCGCTCCGAACTGGTTTGCTTTCAAAATATCCGGGATTGAGCTGGGTATCTTCGTCTTTGCTTGTCATTTGGGAGAGGTGATTCATTCAGCTTCGAAGGCCCCTTCAAGATGGGGTTCGTCGGCACAACACAGAAGTGTATCTCTTTAAGAGGATAGGAAGTTTGGATAAAAGTTTTGAAGGTAAATTTTGTTTTCCTGTTTCTTTTGAAATGAATTAAATCTTTTTCTTGAAGTTAAAATGATAAGCTTAGTGATTAGTGAATGTAGTCAATCTAATTTTTTAGGATTCTTGGCATTGTCTTCTAAGTATATTTGATTGGATACGTTATTCTGATTATAATGGT
>LPNX010815387.1:174475-190864 GCA_001517045.1 Pseudotsuga menziesii | reverse complement strand
CCAGCAGCGCCTCAGTTCCTTCAGAACCACATTCAGTAGCACTGCTGCCATTCCAGTGTATCAGTTTGTCAGCTCAGACATGATCAGCTCAGCAGTATGGTCCGGATTTGTGTCCCTTCCGGACCCTCATGATATGCACAGTGCTTATCTACTACAGGTCCTTCATTTTGGGCCTCACACAGTTATTTTTATGTATCTTGATACGAGCATGGGAATGCCCGCCTCGTCCATATATTGAGATTTTTTCCTCATCCAGTATTTGAGGACCATTTATATTCCTATGTTATATTCTGATACGAGCATGGGAATGCCCGCCTCGTCCATATTATCAGATGATCCCTCATCCATTATTGAGGTTATGTACTTTTCAGTCCTTGCAGGTGGTTCGAGATCGGTGTCCCGGACTTCAGTTGCTTCCTCCTCTTCTCCACACCCCAACACAAACCAAATATGACTCATGATGTCCATCGGCCATACGATGAGCTCCTGCCGTCGCACATCAGGGGGCAATCTGTTAACACCCAAAAATGGTTAACTACCTCATCTACCCCACTACATGGCTCATTTGTCCATTTGCCTACCATATTTCCCTGAAAATCCCACTAAAAAGCCTCCAAAAGGCTTAAAATGCCTCTAAAAGGCCATAAAACCATCTAAAAAGCCTCCAAAAGGCCTAAAATGCCTCCAAAAGGCCAAAAAACCCCTTTTTCCTCCAAAAAATGTCCAAAATTCCTCTAAAATAGCAAAATCCCCAAAAGGGAAGAAAAAATATAAAATAATGAGGAAAAGGAGGAAAAAACCCTAAACAAGCTACCCTAAACCATATGGTTTCCAAAACCATGGGCCATCACTCCACCACTAAAAAACTATAAATAAGTGGTGGAGACCCCTCATTTCACATCCATTATCATAAGCATCCTGCCTTTGCCGAAATTATTCTCGAAACCCTAGCTTACCATCAAGCTACTTTCACCATTGAGAACTCTTTTTGGCCCATTTCCACCACCGGAGAAGGAAAAGAAGCAGCTTGGAGCTCGAAGCCACCGACATCGGACCAGCGCAACGGACTCCACCAACCTCCTCATCGGAGGTAACATCAATAAAATCACCATTATACATTTCTTTACTGTTTTTGCTTCATGTTATTTACTTTTTACTGCTTTAGCTTAGTCTTTGTTTCAGTTTATCTTTCTTTAATTCATATACATCATTGAACTGCTACTAAGGATTCCAGATTCCTTAGTAGGTGCTCATCAGCACAAGCTAGGGTGAAAACCCTAGCTACAGTACCTGGGATTTCTTTGCTTGTAATCTGAATTATATTTCCTGCAATTTCATTTTGATTTCCCGCGATCCCTTAAACATTAAGATCTGAATATATATAGGGACACGATTCTAGTTTTGGGATAGAGTTAACTACATGCGATTCCAGTCTACCATAGATGTTAGATCTGAATTCTTTATTCCTGCGACCTCCTTGTGGTTTATTGTGGAATGGGATATAAATAGATTCTTGATCTGAATATATTGCTGTTTTCAATTTTGTTGTTTACGATCTGAATGGACGATGACCGCGATGAAAATGATTTCCAGTGTTGCTTGGCTAAAACATCTGCATTCTTCATAGTTTTAAAATTAATTCCAACATTCATTTGGATTTGATGCCGGTAATGAGAGTATTCTCGACGTTTGTTTTGATGCCTGTAACTTTTTATCCTAACATGGATCTTCATCTCATCTATGGAGATTTTTCCTGTCAAACACATTTTCAAAGTTGTGATTTCCTATTACACACATTTTTGTATGCTGCAATTTTTATTTTGGATGGATCTCCATTTTTAGAGTTGGAATCTTTCCTACTAAACCCCAAATCTGCATTTGCTTCATTGTCGCGTTAAGCGTTAAAACGATGTCTTGGTGATTGTATTAGATTCCCACTGGCATGTGTAATCGACCTATTAAAATCTCAATGACCGCAATTTCCCAATGCTGCATTAATGATTTAAAAATGATCTCCTAGCAATGGCATTTGATCCCCAATTTTCCTGTGTATCGATTTATTATAACCTAAACTCTGCATTTTGGAGATATGCATGTGTTGGTTCAGAATTGTTAAAACGTTTAACCTAAGGGTGACTTATTGAGAGGATAGTTTCCTTACTTCTTCTTTATTATGAGTACATGATTTTATTTATAAATGTCTTCTAGTATGGAAAAGAGGCCAGCTTCTCTCCTTGGAATACTAACTTCCGTAATATATAAGAACTAACAAGACTATGTCTATGTGTAAAGATTTTAATATTACTAAGTGTTGTTTTATCCTTTATAAAAGGATTATGATAATGAACATATTATTATATGTGGTGGAAGGAATGGTTTACTATAAGGAAGCCACCATATATCTATACTCATAGATTGTTTTCCACTAAGGGAATTGACTCTTTCTCTTCCCTATCACAAAGATTGCATACTTGGTGCTTATTGAAGATTGTTTGTTTAAAGTCTCCCCTATCACAAAGATTGCATACTTGGTGCTTATTGAAGATTGTTTCTTTAAAGTCTCCCATTTTGGATATTTGATCAGTAACCTTTCCATTCTTAACAAGTAGATGATTCTTCTAGTTGGAGTGGAACTTACAATTAATGCTTAGATATGTTATAAGCCTAAGATGAGGGTTATGACTTGTTCAGAAAACTTGGTAAAGGACTCTATTGTCTCTCGAACCCTAGTGGATTTGTCACCCAGCTCGGGGTTGGATTTAGACAAGAAAACATACGTCAGATAAATCCTACGGTTGGGAGGAAAGTCGTAGACACACTTTCAGTCACACAAAGAATGGTTATAGTTAAGTAAACAATGAGTTTTAATGTATTTTGTTTGACCTAAATGCACATGTTAAGGTAACAAATTTTCTTCCACCTGGAAAATCTATTCAGGTATTTTGGGGTATGTTACATATGGTATCAGAGCACAAGTTACAAACACCTGGGCTTATTTGGGCTTAGTAGGAGGAAATGAATGTAGGTTAGTTGAATAAGAAAAGGGACTACATTTATAAGATGCAAGCACAAAAATTCATTTCCAAGGATCAACAGGAGGTAATCGACAAGTCGTCCTCGAATGGCAAGTTAGTATGTTCCATTTGTTGAATCATTATAATGGCATAGTATTGTTTATGTCTGAGAATTTTATATGTTTCATTATATATATCTGAATGACCTTTTATGGGTAAATACTAGTCAATGAATATCTCCTCATACCCAACAATTAGTTTCATTGAAGGTCAAGAAAGTAATTGTTAAAATGATTGAAATAGCTAGACTATTGGAGTTAAGGATTTAAGAACTAGGTTCTTGTAAAGTCATCCTAGTTGTGAATGTTTAAAGGTAATGTTTATATCCTAAATGGAGAAAGTCTCTTAAATCTATGGACTTGGTAGTTCGAATTAAAATGTTTATTACTTTTCTCTACATTTCTTGTTATTCTTGAGAGTGGATACCTTTCAAGTTTCAAAAATCATTTTATTTGAGTAAGCACAATTGATACATTTTGTTAACTTTATATAACTAATTGAATTTGATTGACCCAATCATGAGGACTTCCAAAGATGAAATTCAGATGGATAATATACGAAATTACTTACATCTATTAGAAGATCCATTAAGTTTTGATTAAAGGAGGAGTCAACATGAATACAGATCTAATTGATGTATTTAATATTCTTTTATTTATGAAGGAAGCATAGTTATGTTGATGTGAGTATTTTTTGTTAATAACAATTCAATTAGATTACAGGGGTATCAACTGAGAATTATACGTTTGTTACATAGGAACAACTAATATTCGATAAGAAGTATAGACTTGCTAAACTAAGGTATCTAGATTTTGTTCAAACAAATGAATTAGCTTTAATTGGTTTGCTTGGAAGTTCTACTGTTGTAAGGGTTTCTATGATTGGAAATTTGTAAGGTTACAAAGGAGAATAATTGGCAGGAGTCTCCTTGTTTCATTCTCGTATGTGATTGTATAGGATAAGCGATTATAAAACTAATGTATGACATCGGAACACGCTTATAACCTTGCTTGTCAATTCAACAAAAGGATAATGGTTATAATTACTTAAAAGAGTATCCATCTTTATTCGAAGTAGTTTATAGGATGCTTATGATGAAACCGCATGATTTTTTTTTAGTCATATTTTCTATAAATGTCAGAATACTTTGAGTGGTTTTTTTATAAAAAATATACTTTAATATGATCGATATTTATGAGATATAGGTATGCATTGTTTGCATGGATGCCTTGACAGTCTATTTCATTTTGATATATGGATTTCATGAGATATTGAGTGTAATACTAATGTGTGTTATTGCAAGTAAACTTGTACCTTGGCATATGAATGGCATATAAAAAGGAAATATGTGGTCACCCTTATAAAGGTATGTGGTCATGCAGTTATATATATAGACCATTTGTTGTTACTTACTCAGTATTAGTATGTACAAAGAAAAGAGATGATCCTAAATTATTTTAAGTGGTCAACAAATATATTGTAGTTCTTTTATTTATAAACAATGCGCTTATTAATTTCCCTAGAAATTAATGTGCCAATAAAATTGTTTTGTATCTTGCTGACCCATGACGTAGGGATGAAAATAAGGAACCAAAAGAAGATGTTTATGTAGTAAGAAAAATGATTTCTTATTATTATGCTTAGGAAAAATATTTTCTTACAAAATTTGATTTTTGTTACACAAAGTGGTACTAACAAGTGAATTTGGCAGATGGTCAATATTCTTTGGAACTTCATGAAAGACGAGAGTGTAATATAATATGGGTGATTCCATGAAGGTAAGTAACACTTTTTGGCCAAATTTGGCAATGAAAACCTAATTTTTTACTCCTGTGCTAGATAGAAGCCATTGAAATGCATATATGCCATGTGAATTTCGACTTGCAGTAAAACAAAATTGTAGAATATTATGTTTCCTTCCCAATGATATATTTTTTAAAATATTCTGATGTCATTTAATGTTTCAATTTTTTCATTTAATGAACTGTGTGACCTTAAAAATTTGAAGAAGTTAATAAGTGGCTCATTTCCAACCCCAATAATTCAATCTTACATTAATAATTTAAAAAAATATATATACGAGCATGATCTACACAAAATGCATTGTGATCTGCATATTTTTTTTAATTTATTTCACAATATACAATTATGTATTATTTTTCAAAAGTGACTACATCTAATTTCAACATCATTTTATACACATGTGTGTCCATCCCAACATTTTTTTCACTGTTTTAAAAAATTGAAAAACCAAAGATACCCTTTTGAAGATGACGTGTTAATGTGTGGGCTATGTATTTTTCCGAAATTTTTGGATGTGTGTTTTTTACCTTGCGGATTTTTCTTTGAGCTTCTTTGAAGTTGTTGTCAGGTTTTCTAAGTGTAAGTTTTAGAACTAATTAAAAAAAAAACCCATATAAATTCCAAAATGCATGCATGATACCTCAATGGATAGAGGATTCGGTGATGCATCTATCGGTATGAACTCCGTTTAGTTGTGTGCCATGAATGGCAGTGTTTACACCCCTAGAAGACATAGAGAAACATTGGTTTTCCTGTAAGAGGGCTAAATCTATGCTTTTTAGGCCCTTGATCGAGCTCTGGAGCTCGATCGAGGTATTTAAATGCCTCGGTCAAGGTTTTAACCAAATTTTGATTGAGGGTTTATTAAACCCTCGATTAAGGGTTTAATAAATCCTCAATCAAGAAAGTTATAAAAAGCTTGATTGACGTCCCGTTTTTGTTAAAAAATGATACAAAAGTGGTCAGGAATGAAGTTAAGCATTGATGTCATTAATGTCATTTCAACTACCTTACTAACAACGTTTCCCAGCCGAATTCCTAAATAAGTTATATATAAACATAAAACATAAACATTTTACTAATATTATCATTCACAATTGGCTAACCTATTTGAAACAATGCTTGTGTTCTAATGCAAATTTAGCATTGTGTATTGTGTATTGTGTTTAGATATTGTTGTAGGTGTGAATTTGGATTGTTGATCTTGATCACAATGGGAAGCAAAAAGCATCAAAGTAAAATATCTACTAGGAATCGAAGCAACACCGAGGAAATAAAAGAGAAATCTAGAGAAAGAAAGAGGAAAAAAAGAGCAATCTTGAGAGGTGAAGAAGTTGCAAATCAACCTATGATGGGAGAATAAAATGTCGTTGCTAACAATATTGGTATAATTTAAAAGTTATCCAATTTCATATTCATTACTATAAATTTTTTTCCTAGTGATATAGTTCATATAATTTCATTCATATTTTCATATAATTTCATATTGCATAATATATTTAATTTCATAGCGTTCTAATTCATAATTTATATATATGTGTGTGTGTGTGTGTTAAATTTTTTAGAATGTAAATATAATTTTGTAATTGTAATTTTAATTTTGTAAATAATTCATAAACTTATATAAATTGTATGTGCATGTATGAATTCATATATATGTATTCATAATTGTATGTAAATTGTATAATTTCATATTCATATAATTTTATAAATTGCATTTTCATATATTTAATTTCATAGTGAACTCTAGTTTATAATTTTTATATATATACATGTTAAATCAAGTTTAGAATTTATTATAATTTTGTAATTAATTCATAAACTTATATGTACATTGTATGTGCATGTGTATGAATTCGTAATTTTATGTAAATTGTATAACTTCATACATTCACATGTTTATATAATTTCATATTGCATATAATTATGTGTGTGTTAAATTATATAATTGTATAATTTCATTCACATGTTTATATAATTGTGTGTGTGTGTTAAATTGTTTAGAATTTAATTATAATTTTGTAATTAATTCATGAACTTATATACATTGTACATGTGCATGTATATATACAACCTTCTAAAACCACTTATGTACACCTGTGAAATAATGGTGTGAAATAATGGTATGTGTTGTGAATGAATTGAAAAAATGTTTAAAACCACTACACTAAATTACATATATACAAAGTAAATGTATTATAGTATGAGTAGTTCTAGTTGTCCAATGAAATTAAAGAATGATTGATGAATATATATAATTATATAGTGCATAATATCTCTAGTTCTAAATGAATATGCATATATCCATCAGCCTCACATAACCTCACATACTTGTAATGAATTTTATAATTTGATGATATAGCCTCACATGTAAATGAATTATATTTTTATTATATAGACTCACATATATATAATTTTTTGGTAAAAAATTACAAAGATTTTTCTCAATGGGAGTTGATTGCACCATCATAGGTTGACTTGCATCTTCACTCTTAACATTGCACTTATTTTATTCATCTTTTATATAACCTTATCTCTCCTTTAATCGATTTTAATATTCAATTTTAATTTCATATTCATGTATATGAACATTTTCATAATGTTCAAATTACAATTTTACATTACACTATGATAATGATGATAATTAAATTACAATTACAATTACATTACAACTTTACAATTACAATTAGAAATACATTAAATTACAATCATTACATTATTACATTACATTTACAATTAAATTACATTACAATTTTAATATGATTTTAATTTCATATTGATGTATATGAACATTTTCATAGTGTTCAAATAACAATTTTACATGTTACATTAAATGATAATGATGATCTCTAATTACATTAAAAAATTACAATTACAATCACATTACAATTACAATTATATTACAATTTTACAATTACAATTACAATTACAATTACATTACATGTACAATTTTAATTTCATATTCATGTATATGGACATTTTCATAGTGTTCAAATTACAATTTTACATTGCATTATGATAATGATGATAACTACATTACAATTACAATTACAACCACATTACAATTACAATTACATTACAATTTTACAATTACATTACATTGCAATCTTGTACAAATGACTAGGAATCATACTTAATATAACCTAATTTACTTAATAACATCGAGATTGGGACATAAGTCTCATCCGCAACAAATGTGGGAAGTACTTGGGCTTTGCCCTAAAACTCATTATGAGGAGTACCACAGGAACCTCGAAGTAGCTGGATAATGAGAGGACCTGCCAAGCATAAAGGGCAACGACCCCTACCGGATTGACTAGATTCCCACCTGTGAGGAAAACCAAAGAGCTATCGTTTGTGGTAAGCGGTTAGCAGTTTTACCTACATCGTGAAATGAGGGGTACTGCCCCAATACTCAAGCATGATACAACCTTTGTGGTCGAGTGACTACCTTTTAACCATTAGGAAGTTGATTTAAACCGGGGTCCATATTCATCTCCAATTACTAATACAACCACCATTGTTTGCATTTATTTGTTAATTTGTTAACAAACCATGGCAATATGATAAACTTAAAACAAAATGTTATTCAAGATTGTATAATTTATTTGCTAATTTTTTAACTAACAATGACAATATGATAAGTAAAATAAAATGTTATTCTTGAGCTTGCATTTATTTGTATTTATTCTTGATCTTGTATTTATTTTTGAGTTCGTATTTGTTTATTGTTAGAACCTGGCCAGCGATCACAGGATCGTGCACCCTCTGATTTCTCAAGAGTAATTGGGAGCTTTAATGACATTGGAATGGTTGGTAATTGTTTTAGAGGGTTGGATGATGCCAGTAAAGAATAGTTCGGGAACCCGACCCCTAATCGGAAAATAAGATAGCATGTTAGTAACAGAATCAAGTTTTATTTTGAACAACAATCAGTGATTACACAAGCTCAAATCCTACATGTATTGATAAAACACAAAAAATGTAAACTTACCACAAAGTTGTTGGGTTTTAAGGATGTTGAAAATAAAAATGCATGTGAGAATGTAACAAAAAATGTAACAACTACACTATCTACATTTGGAAAGTCAAGAAAAACTAATATCAGCGTTGCTCGTAGGGCATTTACAATTGCTATTGTGGCATGAAGTACCTCAAGAAATCGAATGGTCACAAAAATGTCAAAGCTGCTCCATGTTTCAAGAAAAACACTGCACAAATACACTAAATTCATGGTAAAGATAGATGAAAATGATGAAGCATCTTGTTGGACTCTTATATGCAGAGAAGCATATAAAGACAAGATGGAAGAGGGCATCCGAGAGAAGGTGATAGAGTATTGGGACAACCATTCTTGTGCTATACTAGATTGAAAACATGTCTTACAACAACCTTCTGGTAGAGGCATTTATAAGGAGCATTGCAAGCATGTTATGGAGATGACAGGAGTTGCTTTGTTCAAGGAATTCAAAGAATCAAATCCTGGTGTCCAAATCTTATTTACCATGTTTAGTAAGTTGAAATTGTGGTATATTAGGCTGAATACGATTCAGGACACTTGTTTTTGTCGATACCACATTGAATTCCGGTTATACTACAACACATTTTTTTATTTTTGTAAAAACAATTGGTATGGTGAACCAACTCCTTACACAGTGCGAGATTTTATTTCTATGATACTATGCATTAGGAATACTGAAAGTGTGTCTTTCAATAAAAGGTGTGTAGGTGGGAGAAGATTCCATGAATTTGGTGATTTGGCATTGTTCCATAGGAAGTTTCCTATCGATCCAACACACCCTGGATTGTCAGATATCACAGTTAAGTGGAAGAGATATGAGTATGTCTCCATGAATCCATCATCTTCTTCACATGTTCTATCTAAGAGGATCGACTTACTCGAGAATGATATTCCTATTTCAAACTTCATGGAAATGTTTCAAAGTCAGATTTACAAATACATTAAACACTCCCACAGGTCTAGGTGGAAAGCTTTAGAATTTAAGCATTCTCGTGAGGTTTTTGAGCCAGGTACAATCCTATCAATGGTAGACTTTGCTGAGAATTACGCATTTTCTCCTCAGAGAGAGATACAAAGAGAGTATTATCACTCCAACTAGGTATCCATCAGGGATAATTTTAGGGGCGAAATTTACCCCATGGGCTATTTTTAGGAGGTTTTCTCCAAAAAACGATTCACCATTTTGCATTTTTTTAAGCCTAGTTTTGCCCAATTTTGATGGGGTAAACTTTTTTCACCCTAAAAATCGCCAAATTATTATATAAACGATATAAAATACTTGGAAATTAATTTTTTTTTGAAAATGTCACCAAACATTTTATAGTTGGTGTTTTAAGAATTGGTAAGATTCGCCAACATTTATACACTTTTAAATAAGTATGGTTCCTTAAAATCATCCCTGGTGTCCATATTCGTACATGTATTGTATATACATGCTCAGGCAAGCATTGATGGTAGGGATAACACTCCTCAACCATGCGATGTGATCAAGGAATACCATTTTTATGTTAGTGATGATCATGAGCTTGACACGTTGTTTGTTCAACACTGCTTTGGGTTGATTTATGATTCATTCAAAAAGAATGAGGTGTCATTTACAGAACACTGGATTTGGTAAGATGGGTGTGTGGGGTAGTTCAAATAGACACGCTCATTTTATTTGTTGATTCGCCTTCATAAAGAGACGTGATAATTCAACACAGCTAGAGATTTTTTGAAAGATGGCACGGAAAGGGTGAACATGATGGCGCAGGTGCATGCATGAAATGAGCACTTCGGAGGTATGAAATGAGTCATAGTGCATTTCGACTTAAGTTCTCAGTAGAAGCAGTTGATTGGTGCACACAAAATTTGGGTCACCAAGGTCATGAACAAGCAAGGTCAGTGCGTAGGTAGGAAAAAACAATAACTTAATTGGAATTTAATAAATGTCTTTGTATTATATGTGTGTGTGTGTGTGTGTGTGTGTCTGTGTGATGTTTGTTATTTGATGCAGGTTTTTTTGGGATGTTTCCCTTTGGTGATGTGAATAGATCCATGCCATGGTATTGTGATACCATACCTGGTATGAGAGAACTGCATTCAATTCGTAGTAAAGACATGGGCGACATATTTTCCATTGAAATGAGGAAGTATGCATGCTTCTATGAGTTCTACATTGACGCCAATAGACTGGGGGTTGATCATTGCGTGAACGATGCATATGTTAAACAATGCAAATATGTCCCTCTTAATACAAAGGGGCCACATCTAATTCCAATGTGGCAAGAGATGAACACTGACGAGGCAGTGGTTTCACTAGATCATGATCAGGTTTTCGATTTGGTTAAGCAAGGTACATGATACTTGATTGAATGTTTATGTCTCTAGTCCTGTACACATGCATATATATATTGTTTAATATTTGAAAATATTGATGTAGGTGATGTATTTGTTGTAATTGCACCACTGGGAAATGCTGAGCATGTGGTATACTTTTTGATGCAATGTACACAAATGAAAAGCAGGTTGGTGCGGACCTATGTCGACAGAGAGTTCATGTATCGAGTTGGTGACCTAGTTGCGATGGGACACATTTTTAAAAAAGTGAGAAGACAAAGTGACTATACTATTTACAAAGATTTCATGCCTGAATATATATCTTGTCAGTAAAGTCATTTGGTGGTGGTAGCTCGAATACATCTCATTTAAATGAAGGTGAAGAGGGGTGAACAAAATATATGGAAGATCTCAGTAGCTAGCCATGATCGTATTATGGAGACATGCATTCCTATGACCCATTGGCCTAATGAATGAAGATTATATGTCACTTTTGATGTTGACATAGTTGACATGCTTTTGAAATGTAGAAAATCAAAATTTATTCTAAAATATATCATTTCTATTTAAATATAATTTTTGTAAACATATATAGGAGAGTACATGTGCATTCACATATGTACTCTATGTGCATGAACACCTATACCTAGGAATACCAATGTTATGGAAGATCAATTTTTTCTATGCAACATTTTTTGGTGTATTTGTGCAAATACATGTATATCACACTCTATTTGTGCAAAGTTCTAAATTACATGTTACATTGTAGACAAGTTGTAAATTTTAAACTTGTAAATTTTCAGTGACATGCAATCCAAAGAACAACACATACATTTATTGTGTCCTAATTTTATCTACCGATTGTAATCGATATTAATTGTAAGTTATGTTAAATTGTAAGTTTCTTTTGGTTGACAATTTTACAAACTTGTAATTTTTTTTACAAATGAAACCAAATTTAAAATTGTAGTTGTAAATTTTTTTGTATATGAAATCAAATTTTACATTATAGTTGTAATTTTCACCTACTATATCTTACATTCTAAAGTTGTAAAATTTGCAACATTTTAATTGTAAGTTCTGTTATAAATTGTAAGTTGTGTTCCACTGACAATTTTGCAAACCTGTAAACTTGTAAGCTTTGTAAACATTGTAAATTTTGTAAAATTGTAATTTATTAAATTTCAAAATTGTACAATTTCACTGAGATTGTTCCACATTAATGATTGTTAAATAACATTAAGATTACATAAAACATAAAAAAACTTTTAACTATAACTGCAAATAATTAAAACATTTATTAGACCATCATGTTCAAAAAAAAGTTCACACACACACACACACACACACACACACACACACACACACACACACACACACACACACACACACATATATATATATATATATATTGATAATCATCAAGTACAAAATAATAAAGTCCAAAATAATAACGTCCAAAAATAATAGTCTACAAATCACTCCTATGCCATTGATTGAGAGATCAACCATAATGGCCACTACTGCCAGCTACACTACCGCCGGCTAGACTATGCACATCATGAAGAAAATTGTCTAGGTCTGAGAACTGTAGAAGTTAAAATCATGAATTTTGCAAGTTAGTTACATAACAGATATTTAAATTATATGTAGAATGTGACAAAAAATTAAATATATATATGAAACATATCTATCTATGAACTCACCTCACTCGAGTTGAGAGTCAGGTTTGGGAGGATGGGCTGTTGAGACGAGCCTTCATCAGGACCCAGCTGATGAGTCACTATCCACTCATTCGTAAACATCACAGCGACTTCAACGCCCTCATTTACAACTACCTATGTTTGCGTTTGTTTCCACATGACATGAAAATAGTTGCATTAATGAATAACAATTTGAACTTGAGAATTACAATTTCAACATGTAAATTATAATACAAACAGAAATATGCAAACAATTTGAACATAAATAACTAGTACCTGATCGATTGGCATGCCATGAGTAGGACTCAAGCGGGGCTGTGTAGAATCCTGTGCAATTCCCTTTCCTCTATCCTGTACAATATGAGCAAGATAAATGACAAAAGTTAGATTATAATAAAATATTATGTGTTCAATAATTGACTCATTTATAAATTCCAATCGAGGATGATAGTTAACATATACCTCATAGACGTGGGTAGGAGAAATTGTAGCGAGACCTTGAACAGATGCATCACTACCAAAAAGGACCTCCATGAAACTCGGCCCTTGCATGGAGCTCTAACACAAAGTAAAGTATTATTTAAAAAAGTGATTCATTTCAGAATACATTGCAACCATGACAATCAAATTATGAAAATAAATATATACATGTCCCATCGGTCGAGGCCTACATCTATGATGTAGTCCAAAATATGCATCGCGAGCCATGATATCATAATGCATCAGTGTGTTGCAATCAATAATGTTGAGAACATCATCGGTCAACCACTGTATCTCAGGATCTACATGTACAATGGGTTCTCTGTGTCTCTCTACCTGCATAGTCATCATGGTACCATGCATCGTCATGTGTGTTGCCTCTGCCAATGCAGTCCGCTCCTCATAATATAGCTAAGATTACCTAGCTACATCATTTGTCCTAGAATCATGGCCATGCTTGGTTGACCTACCAAATGATCTAGCTTTGGCTGATATCCAGAGTCTCTCCTAGTCCCAGGAGGTGTATGGTTTCGTCCCCCACCAGCACCATAGAAGCTCGAGGGTGTGCTGGTGTATCTAGGTGCATGTCTAGGACAAACTCTACATATATATGTTTTTCAACGTATAGTGGGACCTAGTCATGGTGGGGAAACATGCCCCACGCTCCAATAAACCTGTCGTATACATAAGGCGTTGTAGCCTCTAGGTTAAACTCCTTGAGTCTAAGCTAGTTGACCAACAGTGCGGTTAGGATGGATATCAAATAATGTTCCCTTCACATCATGACCATCTGTTGCATGTTTCACTGCAGCCCAGTTATCAGGACCCCTCACTATGGCCCTTCTTCTCTGACATGCACTGACCCGAAGAGAACTCAATGTTTTGATGGACATGTACACCTTCAATAGTTTGTATACTGCCTCTAACATTATCCACATCGAACGTGATGCAGGAGAGTGCTATGAAATCTCTCAGATGTTAACCCGCAAATTTTCATGCTGATTGGTAATTTCTTGCAGCGTGATATGTGTGATCTCAGCCTCCCATGGTGCTTCCTCGGAAGTTTTGGGGCCCTACTGTGCAGCACCTGAAAATTAGATGAAAACATAAATGTCAGTCAAAATACATACATCAACTGTAGGTGAATTTGAAATCAATATAAATTAAAGGTACTGATAAATGAAAGAAAAATATATATGCATTTAATGTACTTGTCTCATGGGGAACCACCCCACCAACCCGAGCAATATCATCCTAGCCACTCACATGCACAGAGCGGCTGCCAATGTGGTTGTTGCTCATCTCGCTTGCAGGAGCGTGTGTCTCATAGAACGCCTAGGAAAACCTATGAAAATAGAGACACACAAGTTGATTAAATATACACACGTGAAATAATTTAATTTGTTGTTTAACTAACAAAAAAGAGTACATCATGCGCAATTGTATACTTACGAGTCCTCTGTCAACCTTCGGGGCGAGGAATGGTCGCAGATCTGCCAATGTTATTTCTTCGGCAAACCGAAGAACCCCACTGTAGAGATGCATCTACATGAAATAAGGAATAATAAATGCAGTCAACATACAATATAAGATAAATGATAAATATGTCAATATTAAAGATGTTGATTTGAGATGATTAATATATCATCACATGGTGCACATTAATAATGGGAGAAGGATCATGAGTGTGAGCACAATAAATAAGGAAATGACACATGCAATTTTTTTTTTCACAGATAGTTGAGCTTGATCATTCATGTAATGTGTGTGAATGCAAAAGTGTTCTTGGGACTCCTGGTTTTCTCATAGTTCGAAGCTCTAACTTTACAGATCCCAATATAGTAGTTCAGTCTCTAACTTTTCATTTCAATTTATTTTAAACTTTACCTATACACATAATTTATTTCAATATCATTTTTCTACTAGGTACAAGTCAATCATTTCATCAAGGATATTCACAAAAGATACAATAATATGTTCAACATGTCTACCTATCTCAAATATATCATAGAAGCCATGTCCCTTGCCTATGGTTTTATGCTAACTTTATCAAAAACTAAAACAAACGTAGATATGTGTTATGTCTTGATATAATTTATTATTGATAGTATACTATTGTCGTATTATGTAGAATAATAGTTGTGCCCACACTCAGAACTATTAGCTAATGAATGCATGGAACTTGGGTCGACATGGCTCATGTGGACAAGTTAAAACGCCTCTATGGCGGGTCTAGTACACCACTACCCTATTTCTATTATTGCCATCAATATTTCTCTGTTGCTATAGGTTACCTGGAAAATTGAACCTCCCATATGGGGATTAACGGGATAAAGAGAGACTTAGTATTTTAGTATATCCCCTATGCTTTTTATATTGTGCTTACTCATTTGTTTATTTCCCAAGACCAATTTTTAACCACTCGAACATATTATTAATGCAATGAATGAAATACATAGATTTCACATAAACTCATAATGGCAAGGAGGACGTCTAGATCCCACTCTTCATGGATTGATAAATGGGCTTGGCTATTCTCATAAGCTAAGGAAATAAGGAGGGAAATACTAACTTATCCTGACTAACCTATCCTAGATGGAAAATGTCAACGTCTTAATGTATAAATTTATATATTTTATTAGTAATATATTTTACTATTATTTTAAAATATTCTAAATTTATAATTTATAATTTTCAAAATGTTGAATATAAATCTATATAATTTTTCTAAAAAATATAAAAAATATAATTTTATCTTAAATTCTGGATTTCTATTAATTTTTTAATTTGATATTCTTTAAAAAAAATTAATAATGAAATTAGACTATTAATTTTTTTATTTGATTTTTTTTCAAATTTACACACTTATTTATTAATATTTTTTTTCTTCAAAAAAAATAAAATATCAACATTTTCATAATACATTTTAGATTAAAAAAAAATGCATACTAGTATACTTTTCAATAAACTAAAATCAAAATATGTCAAC